>APFE030158849.1:7600-102495 GCA_000404065.3 Pinus taeda
GTCTGAATTAGATTAGCTTTAAATTCCTCTTAGATCAGCATAGTTCAAACTCTACACACACACACACACACACACACCCAAGGTCGGGAAACTGGTCCTGTCATCCCCAGTCGGACCCGCTATACCAAACGGATAAGGAGCTGCCAACCAAGGTCCGGACCGGGTGGGTATCCCCCTTGTTGTCGACCCGATTTTCGGGGCTTCAACATGACATTACAATTTCACCAACCCTAGGGTCGATAGGCCTGGCCTTTAATTATATACAAATTAAAAAATTACAAGTCTTGCTACAGAATAAAATTGTTGTGCCTACAGTCATGAAGAAATGATAAGAACCCACTTATACAATATATATGAGAAAACACAAAAATTCCAACCCTTGGATTTTTTTAGTGCCCGACTGCTTAAGGAAAATCTACAGCCGAAGACAAGGCTATTATCAATGTTACAATATGATAAAAGCATCATACACAAGTGGTTGTAAGAGCCAAATTCCTGGCAAGAGAGAGAGAGAGAGCAGTAAGAACTTGAAACCCTTATGAATGGACCAAGAGGAAAAAAATATATAACCCTTATATTAAATATTTCCAATAATTGTGTCCAGGGTTGACGCTCCATATACACACTTATAAAGAAGATTTCTTGAAATAATAATGGTCTTAATTGGGAAACAGACTGTAAAAACAGAATGACTAGCTGTTAAGGTTGATGATGTACCTATAGAAGAGTAGACTATACATTGCCTTCCTGCTAAAGAAAAACAATAACTGGAGAGAACTTAATTTGACTTGTTCACATAAGATATCCAAAACCAAAACATGGGTAGTGCCAAAAAGATTTTAGAGTAATTCCATAGACCCTTTTGTCACAAGAGGTACTTGTTCTAAAGTGGCCAAAGTAGGCCTAGATGTGGTAGATTTAACAAAAACCCTCATCTAAAATGAAGGCGATAAACTCTATAAATCCCCTGGAAAGAAATCAATAAAATTTCCAAAGGAATTGATTTGGAAGGGTAAAAGACCCAAGTAGAAAAATTGAAATAAAAACTGAAATTTATTTTCTCTATATTATTTGTGAAAAATATTTGTGTTATTCCTTCTACCATACAACAACATTGTACAATCCTCTATGGAGATTCTTCATGCCAAAGCATGGAACAAACCTTCAGGTAACCAGGCAAAAGTGTTAGGGTTTGCAGTAATCTTGCATAACTTTTTTTTCATTGTGAGAGAAATTTCATAATGAGCTTCATCGATGGGAATTGGTGTGGAAGTTACCCTAACTCCCACCCAACTCAATCCCTTCCACACCTTAATGATATCACATCTCGATGATTGGATATGACAACTCAAGAGATTGCCACGAAAAGAGAAAAACCCATACCAAATTTCAATGCATGTGACCATGTGTTGAGTTGGCAATCTATTTCTAATATGTATGTGTTCCATATAACCAATGCACAACGTTACTAGGGTATCAAGCCACAAAACCATATGTTGAGCCCTAAAAAAAATAAAAAATAAAAAATAAAAGATAAAAAAAGGGAGGTGACAAGTGTTGGTAGTCTTTGTATAATAGAATATGTGTACAAGTAGGTGTCATGATGAAGGCCAAAGCAATTAACAAGTATGGTGTCATCATGTATAACATAATATCTTTACATATGTTTACACAAAGGTTCAAGTAAATGCGAAAATCCTCGATACATCATTTTCTCTATATGTATAAACATATAAATATTATAACTATACATGTTATATTTAAATTTATAACCTTCTTAAGGTAAGGAAGGAGATAATCCAAGTACCAAGGGTCTTGGCTCAAGGGAAAAGGAAACAAAACCACAATCATATTGCAAGAGAAAATGTTGGAATGTTCTTGTACATGTATTCAAGAAAAAAAGGGGTAGTCAACTAAACCTTTCAATTGCCATAGAAAATTGATGTCATGACTATGGTGAAGTTTTATGAATTGACAGAGAAATTACTAGCGACACTGTAGAATTTATGTATATTTTTTACCCTTTAATTTGTGTTGAATTTAACCTGGTAATGTTGGGTTAAAAAATGCTAGTAATTTTGCACAGTTTTTACCTTACGAAAGAGGGAGATGTTACATATGGTATCAAAGTTGTAGGTTATAACACTAAAGCCTATGATCCTGACTACAACTAAAATCAAACATAGTAAAATTTCTTTACATTATGAGGAACCAAGTAAAGTGTCTATGTCAAGTAGCCAAGGTGGAGATGAGTAAAGGAGTTTTGTACTATGAATGTTGGATCCAATTTTATTTAGGTGGTCTAAATTTGGATACTGACGAGCATCATCAAAAGACCCTTATCTATAGGAATAGGTACCTAGGGGTGCAATAATTTTTCTGATGGATTAATGGAGTAGTAGTGCTTGTTAATTATCATATTATATTCCATCACTGCTTCAACAACAAATCGAGAAGGGATTTTGAAATATGTGGAACTAAGAAAATCGAGAAGGGTAAAGAATAATTACCTCTCTTAATAGGTTAATCAACTGGTAACAACAGTGGGATATGCTTAGGAGCTAAGTCAGAATGTTGTATATTAAATTTCCCCCCAAAATTCTAGATTACTTACAGGTTGATTACCCACTAACATGATAAAGGTTGTATGTGTTTATAGAATTGTGGATGTTATATGTAAAGTTGACTTACAGGGCTGAATTTTTGTATTCCTCTTAGTAATTGTGAAATCCTTTTAATTCTATATAAATTATTTGGATATATATAGACGTCTTATGTTAGAGTCTATAGAACAGGGGGGTAAGAAAGAGTAAGAAGATATTCTTAGTGTCAAGTATGCAATATTTAATTGTCGATCAAGAAGATAAGTTATTTAAGGGCTACAAGGCTACCACCATGCGCATAACCTGCTTAGAAAGGCTCCCAATGCTATATTTTGACCAATGGTCTTGCAGAGAAAAAAAATTGAGAAAATAATAGAGCCGAGAGAAATATTTATTAGTGAAATAAATAAATTTTTATTGGCTCTAATAGAAGATTAATTTTTGTATGCTCATAAGAGGTAAGCCACAAAATAATGGAGTATTGTAAACAAACAATGAGTTTCAACAAAATTTAAACATAAGTGAAAGACATTAAAATCACTATGGGCTAGAATTATGTGAAAAAATTACATCTTTTTGTGCAATAAGAAGGTTCACGAAGCTTCATTATAAATATTTTTGTCTAGATTTATGGTTGAATCGAAGGAAATATATAGAAAATATGCACATAATAAGGTGTATATATAGGAATGGAAACATGATTATATGGGGTTGAGAAACTTGTACTACTTAAACTAAAATATATGATATACTTGGAACGACAGTCCGGGTACACTCAAAGATAACTTTTGTTAACCTGAAATGAATATGAATATGAAAATATTTATATTTTATTTTTGGAAAAATATATATGTATGAGTTACGAGAGTATAATTTGGGTGGATGGGTGGAATAGTATTTATTCTCCCCACCCAAATTCAATACCAGCAGGTGATATGATGTGTATGGAAAATTTTAAGAGTATACGATGTATGGACTATACAATGTCATAACTATGAGATTTAATTGTAAAAAACATTTATGAACAACATAGCTCAGATATAAGTATGCCAAATGTGGCAACATACGACTGGCCTGAGTAGGCCCTGAGTTTTAGGATTAATAAGACCTGTAGAAGGGAGTAATGAATAAAGAAGGTTTTTTTTTTCTAATTTGAAGGTCTCCTAGTAAGGAAATCCACTCGAAACTTATTACAGTTGTGGAATAATTAAGAATCTTGGCATGAACCATCAAGAATGGTGGTTGTATTAAGAAATACTACTATATGGAATTATCCAAAATTAATTAAACCACCACAAATTTGTTGTGACATAAGAATTCTTTTTTGGCATTTTACAGTTTTAGGAAATGAATTCCTTAATTAAAGAATAAAAAAAATCAATTTTCAATAACCTAAATTTCACAAAACATAGAGTATGTGATTGTACGATAGGAAATTTCTGGTAAATTAACATCAAAATAAGCTAAGTGTTATGACTAGTAAGATTTATAAAAGGAAAAGAGCTGCGAGAAGACATGAAAATTGTAGTGTGTAGAGAAATTAATATTTAAAATTTTGGTTGTAAACCACCAAAATGATGGCAAGCGAAGATGTAACACCATAATACATCAAGACTGAAAGAAGATTAGTCATGAAAATAATAAAATGAATAAAGCATGTGAGGCTTTAAACAAGAAATGACAAGATAATGGCATCTGGGATACTCTAAGATTCTAAATAAACATGGAAGCATTTCAGAACAATGTTGCTAGTGCTAAAAAAGGTAGCAACTTCACATTGAATTTAGTAAGTATAAATTAATAAATAATAGAGCTAATTTTAAAAACATAGAAATTTCCTAAGAAGGGAGTGAAATGGACCATAAAATATATAGGAAATAGTCCAAATGGATCTTGAATTTCCTATAGATAACATACACGGTGGGCATCAAATTGATATGAGTTGCAAATTTGAATCCTAGAATCATTGAATGGTTTTCTAATTAGTCTATTCTAGAACCGGTTCACAATTCAAAAGAGTTAATTGGTTGGAATAAAAAATGACAAGAAAATTTTGATTGGTTGAATCATTGTTGATTGTAACTACGATGTCTAAAGATTTGATCTGAGTTGATGTACCATGATGACTAGGAAGAATACAGGCTAGATTTCTTGAAGAAATCCACCAGAACTGGAAAAATATTAAGGCCAAATGATAGAGCCATAAATTATGAGGGGGGAACTCTTAACCTGGATTTTTGTTGGTCTAATGCCTTCCTTTACAGGTTTGGAAAATACCATGAGCTAAAGAGTGACAACTTGTTGGAAAATTATATATTACAGAGCAATGGAACACATAAAATATGTAGAAATATAAACAAAAAAAACACTTAAAACAAGAAAGGCATAGACATACGTGGTTCACCCAGTTTGGGCTACGTCCATGGAGAAATAGCCAATCCTTATTTTATTATATTATCCAGCAAACTAAAGAGATACAACCTACAACAGATCCGCTGTAAGTACCTCTTCGCTCTCAATCTCCTCTCTTTTCTTCACTCAAAATACATATATAAATAGACGCAATACAATTCCCTCATATATAGTGAGGGGTTTCCTTATAGTGCAAGAAACCCTAAATTATATATAACTTCTATCATCAAATCATCTCCCTAATGAATTGCCTAGATTGACTAGAAATTACTAGACTTTTACAAGGCAATTTTACATCTGTTTTTAGCTTCGGGGCGCTACCCCCAAGCCCCCACCGGGGGACCGCTGGCCCCCGGATCCCCCAGTCGGGGGGATCGATCCTCCAAAACCCCCACAAGGAGGGGTGTACAATCTTCCTGGGGTATACATTCGGCTGAGACCTTTGAATACAGAAGATAATCATGCTCCACACCCAACACAACTAAGGTGTATATGTATATATATATATATATAAACCTATGTGTGTATGCATGTGATAGGAGCATACAATAATAGATATGTATGTCTCAAGACTTCGAGGAGTCTACTATTCTAACATGAAATGAATGATTGATAGTGATAATGGTAAAAATATGACTAGAAACAGGTGGTGACAATGTGGCATATAATATTACAAAATTAAGACTTTTATAAAGAGAATGTTGGTGAGAGATTGGCACGAGTGTTACCTATGTTTTTTTCATGCGAGTTGTGCCAACAATGGTAATTGCAACATACTACCAGTCAATGGTACCCAATATAAGTACTCTAAATATCCTCAATATGAATTTGGATTGTAGGCACATATAAAGTAACATTAAATGATTGATTACAATTAATATGTGTTTATGAAATCATTGTGTTAAGACAAATATACTGACAAGATGTGTTGAGACAGTTGGTAGGCACAAAGATGCATGCAAGAAGGACCCCATAACTATTGCAGAAAAGGAAACAGATATAGCTTCCAAACAATTTAACTAATAATTTTTAGTATGGAGAGCAATGCAAACCTCAGGAAGTGAGTTGTAAGGAAACTCATAAGAGAGGTGTGCTGAGAGAAGTATGGATGCATGACTTGTTAATGTAATTTTCTTATTGTTTTTCATTAAATTTGAGCATAGTCATGTTGCTTCTTGATTTTCCTTTGGATTGTTATAATAGTTTCTCTTCTTTCTGTCTTTTGTGTTTTGGTCTTGATACTCTGTTGGGTGTGAAAGAGTAGAAGGAAAAGAACTCTGGGAAAGAATAAATAAGAAAACTCAACTGAGGCGTAAAACCTTGATTAAACTTATTAAAAAAAACTGATCACAAAATAATTAAACAGACATGATTGGGTCCACTTTAACAAGATATAATGATAATAATTGTCATGAAAATGGTAACCTTAGGAAGTGTCCTAAAACTTTGATAATGTTTTTTTGTGATATATTCAATATTATGAAATTGTGATGTTGTCTAACATGACAGATCATTGGTTTTGAGCCATCATAGGGGACAAGGTAAGGAAATCCTACTTATAATGATAATAATAATAATAATAATAGCAAATGTGATTAATGTGTGAATGATATAACAAGGGAATTGGTTATTATCATACTTGAGATTGTGCAATAAGGACAATTACAAGAATGTCCATTCGATAAATGTGCAAGACAATCTATCATTGTCTATTTCTATTAACGATGTGCTTATATTGATATTACTAACCCTTGATGGGTGCATGAATGAAATCTGGAAACCTTTGCTTAACATGTGTGCAGACATGCTGGAATTGGATTTGAATTTGGAACCAGAGTGAGTTTTACTCCAGAATTGAACTATTACCTAGTTAAAGTGCAATGGAAGCACTTTGGGCCTGAAGAGGCCACTTCAAAGATTGAGGAAATGAATGATGCATTCCTATGTCACTTCAAGGAAGACAAAAGCTTGAAAACACCAAGGAATTTGTTCCCTTTTAAGGGAAGGGGAGATGTAATATCCCTGGTAACTTTATTTTATAACTTTTATAAAAAAATTACTGAAAAGTTAAAAGACAAGTGATAGAATATGTTGAGGTAAATATTTATTTTAATTATGAAACAAGGTATTATTTTGGCATGTTAATCCTCTCATAAATATGTTAAAGGTTAACATGAGAGATTAACCCCTAACTATTAGGAAAATGGTTGAAGTTGGTTATTCCTAGAAGGGAATAAATAAAAGAAAGAAAATAGACTCATCCTTCTACCATTATGTTGATTCTTGGAAAGACAAGAGAAAAATTAGAAAGCGGAATTGATAGTAAAATAAACCATTAATACAAAGCATATGGCTAGAGAGAGATGTCATGTCATGGTTCTCTAATAAGGGACTATGGGAGATAAAGGAAATTTACTTGGAAAAGAATACCATTGGGAGAGAAGGACTAGTTGAACCCAAAAAATTATCAAGATGTTGCTAAGGGTTCAGGAGGTGGGACCAGACAAGAATTCTAAAAAAGTTTTCCTGACAGCTAAGGGTGAGCTCGAGGAAATTGATAGAGATTCAGTTTAATATTTGGAGGATCATGGGATCCTTCAACCTATTACCAAAGGATTTAGATAATTATTAAAGTTATGAAGTATTTGGGGGAATATTTGTGATCATCATACTTGCATTCTCAATGGTAACAATTTAGACATAATATGTGTATATGGAAGGAAATGTTTTGTACTAATCATGTATGTGAAGTGTTAAAAATTATGATGTGTTGGACTAACTCTGTGTTGCAAGAAGTAAAAAAATGAGCAAAGTGTTGAAGAGGAGACCTATGGTTACAAGTGGGAGATAGGGGTTACCTAAAGAACCCAAAGAATAAATATGTATGGAAATTCTATTTAAAGTGGCTCTCTAAAAGAGTAATAAATGAAAGAAAGTAACTTCAGAGAAAAAGTTTAAGCAAGATCTTTAACATGGAGTTATTAGTGAATCACAAAATATTGTCTTTAAAAGAAGAGAAAATATACCTGAACTAAAACATATATGTAGTTTTCATAATATGATGGTTGTCTTTTGTGCTTATGTTCAGGTTAGAACTATAGTTTATGAGAGCATATTTTACAACTTCAAGTCCCACAGGTGTCTAGGGGAATATTAGGTCTGAGAGAACTAACAAGTAGTCCCCCATTATAGGGGTCTAGTGAGTCTCTGGACTAAATAAACATTGTATGTCCAATGTGGAACTAACAAGTAGCCCACATTATAGGGGTCCAATGAATTTCGAAACTAAATAAACATTAGATATATAATGTGTAATTATATATACATAAATAGTAATTGTACATATATTTAGTTAATATATGTACACAAATCCAACACCTTTCACTGATAAAGAAATAATTGTTCCTTGAAATTATAAAGGACTAACCCTGTCTAAACGACTGTGAATAGAGCTAAAACAAAAATATGTGATGAGAATATAATTTAGGAAGGAAAAAAAAGTAATCCTTTGTGCTAAAGAGTCTGACACCACTTTATCCTTAAAATAAGAGAATGATATAGAACACAAAAATTTCCATTTCCATAAAAAATATTAAATATATTGCATAGGCATCATATTAAATATTAAATATTAAACATATGTATTAATATACGTTTAATCCATATGTTAAACATCCACCCATCATAGCCATATATGGATGTTTAATATATGGATTAAGCATCCATATATTGCACAATTGCGAAAAGAAAGAACCTTTGTGCATGTAAATTAAAGATTTAGGTTACAACCTATATATAGGAGGTTGAGTGACCTCATAGAAACCGGGGATATTGTATTAAAAAATGTTTAACATATAAATGTAAGCTTGATGACATTAAAATTTCACAAAACCTAGGGACGACAAGCCTAGCCCTCAATTGTATACAAATTCAAAAAATTACCAGTATCGCTGTAGAATATAATTCTTGTGTTGATAACCGTGAAGAAAAATTCCAAGCCTGGCCCTTTTTTTAGGGCATGTCTACTTAAAGGAAATCTAAAATCTACAGCCAGAGACATGCCTATTATCAACATTACAAGATGAGAAAAGCATCATACACAAGCGGTCATAAGAGCCAAAGTCCTAGCAAGAGAGAAAGCAGTAAGAACATGAAACCCTTATGAATGGAAGGAGAAGAAAGAAATATAGACCCTCGTATTAAATACTTCTAGTAATTATGTCAATTGCTTGAAATAAATAATGGTCTTAATTGGGAAATAGATCGTAAAACCAGAATAATTAGACCATTAAATTTGGTAATGTACCTTTGGAAGAGGAGAACATATGTTTCCTTCCTGCCAGAGAAAATTAGTAAAAGGAAATAAATTAATTCCATTTGTTCACATAAGATAACTGAAACCAAAAATTTGGTAATGCCAATTTCTTTTTTAGATTAATTGCCTTGAACATTTTGGCACAAGAGATGCTTGTTCTGAAGTGACCATAGTATATTTGGAGGTGATAGAGTTAACAAAAGCCCTAAGCCAAAACAAAGGAGATAAACTTTTTAAATGCCCTAGAAAAAAATCGATAAAATTTCCAAAGGAATTGCTTTGGAAGAGTAAAAGTCCCAAATCAAAAACTTGAAATAAAAACCAAAAATTATTTTCACAAATTACTTGTGAACAATATTTGCATTGCGTCTTCTATCATATGAGAAAACTGTAAAATTATTTGTTGAGATTTGTGATGACAAAGCATGGAATAATCCTTCAGGGAACAGGGCGAAAGTGCTAGGGTTTGTAGTAAGCTTGCAGAGCTCCATTTTCATCACGAGAGAAAGTTCACAATGAGCTTTGTCGATGAGATTGGGTGGAGCACTTACCCTAACCCCCACCAAGCTCAATCACTATCGTCCTTTAATGAGATCACATCTCGATCATTGGATATGAAAACTCAAGAGATCACCATAGGGAGAGAAAATCCCATACCATATGTCAATCCATATGACAAAGTGTTGAGTAGGAATTTTACTTCTAATATGTAAGCGTTTTGTTAGGGTCCTATAATTTATCGTATTAATTGATCATTGAGTAATTTCTTTTCATATTTCAGATTGTAAATAATATATCTTTCTGCAAATGATTTCCCAAAAAAAGATAGAAAAATGAAGAAAAAAAGGAGAAAAAGAAAAGAAATGATAAAAGAACCCCACAAAAAGATGAATAGATATGAAAGTGATGCTAGCTTCAGTGCCACTACTAGCCTTTTGGCTTTGTAAAGAATAAATTTGTGAAATTATGTGTAGCTTGTTTAAAATGCCACAATCCCTTTCTGCTTGAGACATACAGTTTAATCATGTTCAAGTTGTTTTCAATTTATGTTAATTAGGTTAGAGTGAATAACTTAGTCAAACTGTTTAATCTTGGCTAAAATTAGATAGGCATAATAGGTGAAGAAAGTTAATCCAATTGTTTAATCTTGATTAATTTAGTTGATTAGATTAGTTTAGTATCTGAAATAAGCACTTTTGATCTCTTTAGAATAAAAAATGATAGGATTTGCATGCTCAAATGCACCCTCATTTGCTTAAAAAACATTAGAATAGGAAAATGAAGTTTTTTTGATGTAATAAGTCTAAGTGGTTCGTTGTCCTAAATTTTGAACATTTGGTTATAATTCATGTGCTCGAAAAATATTGCAGGGCGCTCTGGTATTAAACCTCTCCTCATTCTGCTACCCCTGATCTCCCATAGTAGTGAGCTGACGGCCCACAATAAGTTTCAGATTTGTTGGCTGCTATAGGCCTGACCTAGGTTTGGAAGAGTTATTTAGCCAAACAAATCTCGTTGCTACCGGCCCTTTCGGCAACAGCCCGCGGAGCGCGGAGTGAGGTCTCACCCAAGGTAGCAGGGGGTGGGGGGTGCTAGAACCAGGTTTCCGCACCTTAGGGATGTCTTGGTGTGGTCTGGTAGGTTCGCACACTGGTTTACAGCTCCGCGTTGTTTGGTACTCATACTGATCCAGAGTGATTATATTTTTCTTATTACTGCATTGTTCTACTCTTATGATTCAGAGCTATTCAATAGGGTCTTTAAGCAAAAATTTAACCAACATAATCGATTTGTGCACAAAATAAACCCAAATTTGCACACATTTATCACATTTACATTAACCAGATATAGAAAGGTAAACCATAAAGACAGATGAGCGATAACACATAATTTATAGAAGCAAACTTATCTTTATTATTATTCTCCACCAATACATCTAGATCTACCCTGCACACTTAGTTGCAGGGATCCGCACACACAGCTGCGGACTTTCCAGGGCTCTACGCATACAACTATAGAGCCTATACCTACTACCCAACCCTCAACTCGGACTTACAGACGCTTTCATACTGTCTCCTTTAAGAACCCATTACATTTCATCCTCCAAAAGAACTACATTTCCCTCATAGAGACGTGCTCTATTTATACCCTTCTCTGGCCCGCGATCCCTATGCGGGTCGAATCTATTTATCTTTCTTTACATTATTTTCAGGCGGACTACCCTTTGAATCGATCTATTATAATTCACACTTCGTGCTTTCAGTGGAGTCTTTTTCCCAAAATGTCTAGCTTCGCGCCCTCTAATCGTTGCACGAGGCTTTTGCTACCCAACAGTCCCCCAACACAATCATCGTGACTCATCCTGAGTCACTCGTCGGTATGGCAAGACGCTCTTCCTTGGATTCGTGGTTTGCCTTCCTCTGAGTGGTGCTCGTCATCCTGTTTCTCCTTCCTTGTCTTTTGCAATGCTTCTGTCGTCTTCTGCTTCAGTGTTTCTACCACATCTCTCAACCAATAATGCTCATTCTTCTCTACTCGGTTAACACAAAACACCCCATCCGAGGATTCTAGTGCGAGCAGGGGAGTCGCCATCTGGTACCACTGCAGCTTCTTCCATCCTTCATACCTACCCTTCGCACCATCCGCTGCAACTTGTGTTGCAATTTTCCAAGACCCTGGTTGTTGTCCATAAGATCCCAATCTTCGAGGGACATCAGAGATGACTTATTAACTGCATTTCTACCTGTGGTCGCCATCTATTCATCCTTTCGTTGTTCTGTTGTAGTGCGTTGACCTGCCCCTGGGCGAGGCGACGACCTCCGAACCAATTCTTCTTCGTGTTCCCTCTTTTTCAGTACATCTTCTACTGGTGATGTTGCAGCCTACGGGATGCCCGCAACTGTCACCTGTATACTCCTTAGAGAGTCCTGCCTCTCTATCGGCCAAATTACTACCTTCGGGCACCTACCTTGTGCATAGATAATGAACAGCTCCATCAGTGTTTCTGAAATGTAGGCCACCTAGTGGACTCCCCTCGGTACTTTATAAGTCATGGGAAATTCAAATGCAATGATTGTCGCTCGTTCCCATTCATGTAACCTTCCCGTGTGGAATCTGTAGCTGTTCGTTCTATACCTTAGTCATACTGTTTCTCTTAATTGCCTGTCGCCCACTCCATTTTTCCGTGATGCAACCATCTTGTTATAGCTAACAGTCATCATTCGTTTTATCAATGCATCTGCATGAGCCTTCTCGTGGGACCGCGACCCTTGCGTATGGTCAAATGTACGCATACCGTAGTACTCATGCATCTATCCCCCAGGCTGCTTTATCGTCCCCCGCTCTCTTGCAACTAGGTGGAGTGGTGAGACTATCTTGTGAACAGCTAGTCAAGCGGTCAGCCCACCCATGTAGAGCTTGAGGCAACTGCCATTCATTCTTCCTGAGAAAGGGTCTCCATTGAGTTTAGCCAGTTGAACCGTGCCCTCATCAGTGACTTCTTTGACAACATAGGGTCCCAACTAGTGCATGTGGAGTTTTCTTGGGAATTTTTCGAACTTACTGTCATAAAGCAATACTAGATCATTCTCTTTGAAGGTGTGCACCTTGATATGGCAATCGTGCCATGCTTTCTCGTGTTGTTTCTGTACCTGCTGATGGAATCCATCCAAAAATCATTCCTCCTCCAATTCTTCTAGTTGTGCGAGCCGCTCTTCCAGGACCCTTGTAATCTGTCATACCTATGATCACTGTGATCCACAGACTAGGCACAATATATTCCATAGGAATAATAGCCTCCTTGCCATAAACTAACTGAAATGGCGCCTGGCCTGTTAGCTTCTTGCATGTAGTTCTGTATGCCCATAGCACGACAGGAATGCAAAAATCCCAGTCATTTCGTCACGCATTGTAGACCTTTGTCAGCGTAGTCTCCTGAATTTTGTTAAATGCCTCAATGGTCCCATTCGCTTGCAGATGGTAGGGCATGCTCTGTTGGTGATAGATCTGGAATTCCTCAGTGAGTGCGCTAATCGTTTCATTCAAAAAATGTGTTCCCCTATCACTCATGAGAATTTTGGGGTAGCTGAACCTGGTTAGTACGTTCTCGAACAAGAATTTTGGTGTTGTCGCAGTCGTGCAATATTTAACCGGCTATGCCTCGGCCCATCAGGTCAAATATTCAGTCACAGTGATGATATAGCACGTGCCCGTCTTTCCTTGCGGTTTGATAGGCCCGATGAAGTCGTTCGCCCATTTCTCAAATGGTTGTAGCGTTATCTGTGGCTGAAGTGGCATTTCATCCCTTCATGATGGTTTTCCTGTTCGTTGACATGCATCGCAGGCCCGACAGTATGCTTTCGAATCTTGATGTAGAGTAGGCTACCATAGTCCGGCGTGGAGAATCTTCTGGGCTGTGGCTCGACTCACATAATATCCGCCAACAATCCCTCCATGTGCTTTGGCCAGGATCTATTCACGCTCGAATTCCGGTACATATCTACGTAATATTTCATCATTGCCCATCTTGTAAAGGTGAACTACAATTACAGTAAAATATGCTGCGTATATTAGTAATTCCTTCTTTCACTGGATAGAATACCCTTGTGGCATAGTGCCCATAGTTAAAAATTGGATAATATCTTCAAAGTGGTCATCTGCAACGTGCACATCATATAACTGGGCATCCTGGAGTCCCTCTACTAGATTTGTTGGTTCTTCGCTGGTCTCAATTTGGGACAAATGATCTAGACCTGCATTCAGGCGTCTCGGCTTTACAACAACCTCAAAATCATATTATTTAAATAACAGCAACCATCGACAAATGTGCCCCTGCAACACAAGCTTATTCACTAGGTACTTGAGCGCAGAGTGATCAATGTACATCTTAAAATGCCCTCCGAGTAGATAGTGACAAAACTTTTAGAGTGCGTATACCATCGCTAATCCCTCTCACTCAGTAGTAGAGTAATTCTTCTCTTCTTTGGACAACCTGTGACTTGCGAATGCAATCGGATGGTCTGGTCCCTCCGCTCCTAGTTAAGTGAGTACCGCTCCCAACGCAATACAGGACGCGTCCACATACACATGAAGCTCTACGTCCCATTTTGGAAAGGCAAATATAGGGGCTGAAGCCATTTTCTCCTTAAGCGTCTCTAGGCTTCTATTGCATTCCTCATTCCAGCAATAAATAGCATCCTTTTTTAGTAATTGCTCCATTGGAGTCGTAATCTAGGTGTAGCTTTTGATGAACTTCTCATAGTAGCCCATGTGTCCCAAAGTAGCACGTAGCTTCTTTACACTGCGGGGCACTTGTAGATTCAATATGGTAGTGATCTTTGACGGATCCACCATTAGTCCTTGCTTACAAACCACATGGCCCAGCAAGTTCCCGAAAGGGACGAGGAAAGTACAGTTTTTTAAGTTGAGAGCAATCTGGTGTCGTTGGTAGGTATCCATCATCAATCGTAAGCTCGTGACATGTTTCTTAACCAGGTCAAATATGGTCCAGTCATCCAGGTAGACTTCTAAGAATTTGTGGATAAATTCCTTGAATGCGGCTACCATAATACGGGAAAATATCGTAGGCGCATTCTTCAATCCAAAGGGCATTACTGTATACTAAAAACAACCCCATTTAGTAGTGAATGTTGTCTTGCTCCGATCTTCTAGCGCGATCTTGATCTTATGGTACCCTGAGAACCCGTCTGTGGAGTATGCTTCCTGCCCACCCACATTTTCAAGTACCTCTTTTGTAAAGGGTGTTGGAAATGGATCATTAACACAAGCATCATTGAGCTTTCACAAATCCACACAAACGCGGATCTCCCCCTTCTGTTTCTTCTCCTTTACGATCATAAGGCTTACCCAATCGAACTCTTCAACTGGTTCAATAATTCATGTTTCCAACATCTTATCCAATTCTTCGTGGACCTTCGCTTTGTATTTTGGATTCAATCAATAGGGTCGATGTTTCACTGGCTTCACATCTAGCTTCAAATTTATCTTCATCATCCCTAGATCTTTTAGAATCCCCTTCAACTTTGTCATTTTTGTAGGGAATAAATCATGGCATTCTCAGAGCAGCTCGACGACCTTTCCAACTGTGGTGTGTCCCAGTAGTCCCAAGTGTAGCATACTTCGGTTCTTCCTATGTTCCGATATTCACTTGCTTTGTTTTCAGTGGCGCTGTGATATCTAGATCTTCTATCTCAAGGTCACGCACCTCACGACTCCCTTCGGTTTCTGGTATATTGATGTTACGCGGGTCATCCTCATCATCTTCTACTTGTACATTGTAACATGCTAAGGCCTGGCTCAACTGTCATGACCAGTCTAATGGCACGACTTCTTCTGGCTTCGGTGGTGTTCTGAATATGGCGGCCTTTACTAGCTGTAAGGCGTCGTCCACAGTATCCATCCATTGGTCATCAAAGAGAAATGTCGACAAAAGACCTTCACGCAGAATATCCCACTTGCCAGTGCCATGCCGGAGCTCTGTTTCCGTATACCAGTTCCTTGAAATGACATCAAAGGTATGATAAAATAAGTGCACCCATTCTAGTTGAGGCTTCGTACCATAAGCTTTGGTCCATTTGCTTAGACGTCTGTGCAGATTCTCCTATCCATCATATTTCTCCACTATTCGTAGCTCGGGCTTTCCAAATCTTATCTGCATCATGCGCTTGTAGCTTCACCAATCTTCGAAGGTTCCTTCATCGGTATCCCACCATTTCACTGTTGTCACGCGTAATGCCCATTTGAGTGCATCGAACTATTGGTACTTTCGTACCGCATGTTCGAATTTAACCAGGAAATCCTCTACTACTGTCAGCCCGTCATACATCGGTAGTTCACGGTTCTGAACTTCAACGCAATGCAAGGATTTTGTCATCATATGACAGTGCAACATGGTAGCCTCACTCACCTTGTTGCACCATCGCTCGTCTTCCTCATCTGAATCACTGGCGTAGCCCTGCAAGAATCTTTGCTCCTCTTATGCAACAATTTTGTAGATAATATCCAATACATCGCCCCTCTCTTCGTTACGCGTCGATCTGTGTAGTGCAGTCTATCTGTTGGATCCATCAGAACAATGACCCAGAGCAAATTCTTCTCAAATATCATCTTCCTATGTTTGAGGTTAATAACCCCATTCATATCAATGGCCCAGTCTATCCCTAGCAACGCAGGGTACGGAATAGTTTCGTCCATGATTTCAATAACTTCGTAATCTGTTTGGGTACTTATGCCATCAATATCTACTGTAATACTGTGCAATCATCCCATAGGCAAAATCTTCTGCTGGTTGGCCATGCACAATTGGATAGGAGACTATTGTAGCGTAGGCTTACCCATGCGCTCCCAATTATGTTTAAGCAATACGTTTGCATCAAAACCCAGGTCTAGAATGACCTGATCCATCTCATAGTCACCAATCTGCGTCGTTAGCTTCATTTCCAGACCTGTCCACGATGCGTGTCTTCCTATTTTCCGGACTGTGTGAGGTTCACCCCAACCTATGCATTTATTAATTACTTCCTGTAACCCTCTAACTACCCGGTTGTCGTGAAGCAGTTTTATGCATGTCTCTAAGAAGGTAGTCATCATCGAGGGATCCATAGTTGGCTCAGGTGGATCCCTACTAACTTGAGTAGAGACGCCCGTGAAGCTTTCCTTAGCTTCCATATTAGTCTCCCTACCAAATTCTCCTGTGGTTGTGCCACGTCGCAATATCATGTTAACCGTGGGTTCATCGTCGCGGGGTTTAGATCTCATCATCTACACATTTTGCATTGTTGTAGGAGGCGTTGTCTTCTTTTCGCGAATTTGTGCTATCAGCACAGGGCAATCTAGTAGCTCATGATCGAATTGTTCATAATAAGGACATGATACTTGGGTTGGGTTGGTGCAATCCTATGTGTAATGTCTTGGTCCTCCATAGTTGTAACAGATTAGCTGCCCATGACCCCTTCCTGGTCCCATTCCGTCCCGTCCTCGACTATGTCCTGGGAACCCACCACGCGCAAATTCCGCGACTAGATCCTGTCCTCACACCTCAGTCTGCATTTTGTAGGCTAGTGTCTTGTCCATCAACATTCAATATCTACAACAATCTCTTTCTTCATGACCCACCGATCTACAAAAGTTGCAAAAGAGTTGCTGGGGTGTCTGGTTGTATTTTGGCAATAGATTATAGTTATCCATGTTGTGCTTTCGTCCTACCCAACAAATTGCGCACTAGAGCGGGGTGATCGTGCTCGGCCCTATCTGTGCCTCTGGCTGCAATGGTGTCAGTCCCCCTATGACCACAAAATTCACCGAGATCGGACAATGATCTTTATCGTGTCCCTGGCCCGTGCACTTTATACACCATACTTCCTCCCAAATTTTAGAATGAGGCGTTTGATCTTGTTTTAACTTCTGTATCTCCAAACACAAATTTAGGACTTGCGCTTAGATTTGTTGAACTCCCAACCCTGGGTCCTGTATCAGTGTTTCGTGCAACCGCATTACTGCTTCCAGTGCTTTCGCTTGGGTTGAGATCTTCTATTATGATAAAGCCGACTTCAGATATGGCATTAACGATGCGACAAACCAAGTGCAGTGTTGTGCATCCATCAGGGTCATGTTAGCCTCACGAATGGTGCTTTTCAAACTATGATCCATATCCCATTGGGCATCATCTTGATCTCTTTGAATCCTACGACCGACTGCACTTCTGTCTTTGCCTGGCTAAACTACTTTTTCAATTCACTATGGATGTCCATATCCCCGCCGTTGGGTTAACACTTGAATGCTTCATGTGTCATGTTAGTGCTCGATCCTACAGTGCACTGACTAAGATGGATTTTTTGATGTTATCATCCGTGACTTGCTGCGCGTTCCATAATGATGTTAGTACAAACCAAAATTGTTCCAGGTCTTCGCCTCTAGCTCCCTTAAATATTGGTAATTGAATTGTGTTCGACGTCGTTACCCTTGATCTATTATCATCCCTGTTCCTCTTGAATTTTCAACGTTCTTTCTCTATAGGATCCCCGCGTCCCACACCTTAACATCCCTTAGGTAGTGTTATCTCAAAATCAAGCCTGTCAGGATGACTCTAAGTAACTATTTCAAACCAAGCTTTTGACTAAGGCTTAGCCTCCTTAGCCTGAGAGGGCTCTCTCAAAAGGGTTAATGATTTTGATTAATGATAAGATGGCTAACTCTTGTGATGTAACAACATAAACAAATATAATGGCTGGATAAACATTTCTTAAGTTCCCATTGGGCCTATGGAGTCAAGCATACTTCAGTGAACAATGACACTACCTTTGCATAGAAGTCAAGGCACTTAGCATTTAAATGTTCAGAATACAACTTACATGAAACCACAGTTCACACATGCATACAGGAAGTCAGAGCACAATCAGTGAATTCTGAGTGATTATGCATCCATGCAACTGAAAAAATACATTAAGGGAAGAACAAAACACATATTCTGAACATGACAAATCCTTCATGAATCCTGAGAAGAAAAGTAGATGCTTTGTATTACTGAAAATGGTCTTTACATAAGCTAAAACAGTACTTCTGCTATCAAATTTCCAACCCTGAGTACATTGATGCTTCAGCTATATATAGAGCTCTTTACATAACTGATATTCCTCCTCAAGCATGAGGGGAATTTGAATTCATCCTACTATGACACCTAATGATACTTAAAACTAACTATTAAATGCAAATGACACCTAACTAGGAGTCCTAGAGACCTAATACAACTAGGAGTGTAAGTCCTTATTATGATTACAACAATCTTATCTAAATATTTAAAGCATCCTTTGACACCTAACACTCCATGAAGTCGAATTTAATGAAGCCTCCCACGTGGTCATCTGACTGCTGAAGACAAACCCTAGAAATTAGGGAACATGTTTCCATGTTTTTAGGTTTTGGATCCCTGAAAATGGCACGTGGGACAGAGCCTTTATCTCCTCATCCATGACACCTTTTTCGAAACTGAAGGAGGTTTTTGTATTTCAGTATGTCTAGAACAAAAACCTCTCTTGGGTTTTTGAAATACTTCTCCAGCTGTCCAGAATCGATCTTTGATGTTCCTAGAAACTAGGACACTGTCCCTTGCTCTATTCTGGCTGAAAAATGTGTCTTGGGACAGAGCTCATAACTTCTGATAAAAATTGTATTTGGACAAAATTAAGGAGGTTTTTGTGAACCAATCTATGCTGAACAAAAATCTCTCTTGTTTTTTTGAAACACCGTCCCTACCTCCCAGAATGTGCCTTTGAAAAACAGGTGTAAAACAGAGACATATGCCTGTGAAAAACTTGCACCTACAGCAGTTTCGTAGCGCAAGTTTAATCATTCATTTCTCCCAGATCAGGATGTATTTGAGGAAACTGAAGGAGTTTTTTGTAATTCATTATATTAGGGATGAAAACCTCTTTCACTTTTCAGGGAGGCGTTTTCCACTGCTCAAAAATTCTTATAGAAGTTGATTGGTAGAAACTAGGAGAGAAAGTTCCTCCTTTTTTGCTTTTGGTCTTCACAAGGATATTCGAAAGCAATTATGCCTACTGTCCTTCTTTGATTACACAAAAATGTTTTGAAATATTTTTCTTTTCATGTGTATACCTTGCCCATGTACCTGTATGAAGACAAAACCTTCTTCAACGCTGCTTGAAGTATGATGAAAAATACTTGCTGTGATCACTTTTATAACAAATGGCCTATGGTTCATATATGTTTTTCCTTTTCCCTTTCTGCCCTTACTAGATGTTTGTGTTGTGTGAATGATCCTTTATTCAGAAACTCCCTTTCAAAAAGGTTTCCCTTTTATTCCTCAAAACTGGTCAACTATATCAAAATATGCACCTACAGCAGTTTCGTAGCGCGCTACGAAACTGCTGTGTAATTTCAGAAACACAGTTTTATGCCAAAATTTGACTTCTTCGAGTTTTCTTTCCTTTGAAATGAATTTTCCATATGCCATGAGGCTATTCAAAAGTGAATAAACTGACACCATTCTTCAAAGTATACTTCAAGAGGTAATTCATCAAAACTTTGGACTCAGCCTTACTTGCTTATGTGATATCTTTCAACTACAGATGTTCTTCTTGCTGGCTTGGTTATTCTTCTTTGGTCTACTTCTCCTGTAGATGATTCACTTCTACCTTCTTTGACATGACCTTTCCCTTTCGAAACTTGCAACCTGATAAGATGTTTCTGAGATTTGGCACTTGTTTAAGTAAAGGCAACATAAATAACTGCTCATGTGGACACATGGCTATGAGACCGGTGATGAATGAGAATGTCCAGTGATGAATGATAATGCCTATTTGACTGAAGACTCCTAAGACTCAAACTCTAAGGCAAACAAACATCAAACTTAGACTAGCACTAACTTTTACCATAAACTAATGTGAGACATTTTGGTATTAGAATTCTTAAGTGATAACAGGTAGATCCCAGTCCCGACAATGGAACCATTTGTTGGCTACTATGGGTCTGACCTAGGTTTGGAAGAGTTATTTAGCCAAACAAATCTTGTAGCTACTAGCCCTTTTGGAAATATCTTGTAGAGCTCGGACTGAGGTCTCACCCGAGGTAGTAGGGGAGGGTACTGGAACCAGGTTTCCGCACCCTAGGGACGTCTTGGTGTGGTCTGGGAGGCTCACGCACTAGTTTACAGCTCCACGTTGTTCGGTACTCCTACCAATCCAGAGTGACTATATTTTTCTTATTACTACATTGTTCTACTCTTATGATTCAGAGTTATTCAATAGGGTCTTTAAGCAAAGATTTAACCAACATAATCGATTTGCACACAAAATAAACCCAGATTTGCATACACTTATCACATTTACATTAACCAAATATAGAAAGGTAAACCATAAAGACAGATGAGCGATAACACAGAATTTACAGCAGCAAAATTATCTTTATTATTATTCTCCACCAATACATCCAGATCTACTCTGCGCACTCAGTTGTAGGTGTCCGCACACACAGCTGCGGAATTTCCAGGGCTCTGCGCACACAACTATAGAGCCTCTACCTACTACCCAACCCTCGACTCAGACTTACAGATGCTTTCAGACTATCTCCTTTAAGAATCCATTACATTTCATCCTCCAAAAGAACTACCTTTCCATCATACAGTCGCACTCTATTTATACCCTTCCCTGGCCTGCGATCCTTGTGCAGGCTGATTCTATTTATCTTTCTTTACATTAGTTTTAGGCAGACTACCCTTTGACTCGGCCTATTATAATTCATGCTCCACACTTTCAGCAGAGTCTTTTGCCCAAAATGTCCAGCTTCGTGCCCTCTAATCACTGTGTGGGGCTTTCGCTACCCAACACCCCCTCGAAGTGATAATGTTTAACAACAGAGGGGATCCGAAAAGTGGTTTACCACCCCCCTACGTGTTGCCACCATGTGATTTCAAACCCCTCCCCCCTCCACTTACTGGATACCGCCACCCCGTGAAAGCAGTTCCATCATCCAACCTCAACTCACCTTCCCGCCATGTATCACCTCCATGTCCCATCTCCACCATCATTCCCATCACACCACCTACCCTTAACCCTGTCACTCCCACCAACAGTCTTGCTCCACTCATCCACCAATCCCTAACTTCCACGTCAGAGACCGTTGCAACCTCCATAAATTCCCTATTTGTTTGCCCACACCATTACATGAATTAATGTCGTGTTTAAGACTGTTAAGCCAATAGTTAAGGCCCGTTTGTGACTGATAAATATGAAATTCACCTCTGAGATATACCTTTCCTCCCTCGCTCATTCAACATTGCTCACGCTCCTCTGGTCTCTGATCTTAAACCGACATTTCATTTGCTTGTTATTGATAAATTTGTAGAGCGCTTCCACTCTAAATTCCCACCAATTATTGAGTTTGCTTCCAACTCTTCTCATTACAACCTTCACCTATCTGTTATGATACTACCATAGCACCTAAATCCACCCCTATAGTTAATCTGATGCTCACTCCCCCTATCGACTTAGACCATATTCCACTTGCAGGCAAATACGACAATATCATTGAAACACAGTGTGAATTCGACCTCTTTAAATTACACTGTTGGTTTCGGGATAATTTCCTTGACCAATCTGATGAGATACACCTATGGAAATCCAGACTTCTGTTGTTTTTCGTCCCCTAATCCTATAATTTCCCAAAATTCTTTCTAAAATTCCAAGCTTCTTACTTTGCAAGAAAGAGGGCAATTATCTCCCCAAATGGTAAAATTCTCTTCACCATCACAGCTGACAGAATAAATCAAATGTTGCAGGTTCCCCACTATGATTCCCTCTCCCCTTTCTCCCTTGAATCTCTTACAAAAATTTACTAGAAGTAAACCTTCCCTAAGAGAGCTTCCATTTTTTAAATCTTCCTCCCTGAAAACTCTCAACTCCCTAAGAAAAATCCCCCATATCTCTCTTCTATGTTCCCCCAAAGGACAAGATATATTATATTTGTCTTGTCATCCCTTCTTGGTTACTGTTCAGATGAGTGGGTAGATGAGACTATTCTAGGCTTTCTATCCACCCTTTCTTTAGAAGTAGGACCATTAGTCACCTTTGACTATGCTCACTTCTTATCAAATGTAATTCATGAACAATTCCCTCAGTTTTTAGTAGAAGGGATGTTCAGAGATTCATAATTATTATGTTTATGTTTATGTTTTTTCAAACAGATAAGTTCCAAAAATATTCATATATTAAAAAGTTTCCATTCTCAGTGCAGAAACTTGATCAGCAAGGAGAGCTTCAGTCTATTGTTTTTTGGACTTCCTTAGTCAGAAAACAATCATAGGAATTTAGTTTCTCATAGTTCATAGACCAGTTTGTATATCCAACAACTTGTTTGCTAAGTGGCCAACAGGTTCTGAGGATCAATGAAGACATTAAGAAGGTTTCGTAGCTCAGTGAACAGGTCAAAATAGGGGACTGGTATCATTACCAATCATTCATAGAGATTAGAGTGTATGGTTGAGAGTTGCCACCATACAAACTACCTAAATATTTTCCAATGAGAGTATTTTCCTTGGAATACATCAGGCAAATAATTAATTCTAACAATATCCATTTCATGGCAGCCAAGCAGAAATCTTAGTTTCGGATCAAAACACAGGTGTGACCCTTTATTTGCAACAGTAGAGTAGTAAGAGAGGAAGCATACCTCCTGCTGAAATAGATGAACTCCCCTCTCAATTTCACTTGGCCTTATGACCCCTTGGGGTAATTTCCAAGTTGAGAGTAGAACAAAAGGCTACACCATATGTTCATACTCAGAGGCCTGAAATAGAGAAATATATGAACCAACACACTTGGGTAGAAAATAATTTGCAGGAGGCCGAGGAGCAGGTACTTTCCAGGATACCTTCAGAGCCTCCCATATCCAAGGAGAAGATAGATAAGAGACCAAGGGAAGATGATTCTCCATCATTCACTGAAGTCTCATCCAAAGCATTCAAAATATATACTAAGAATGTTAAAGCAGACTCAGGCTGTAAAATAGAATTCCCATCACTAGAGGACACACAAGGCACTATTGTGCTCTCAGGTTTGAAGGCTTTTAAGTTGGGCAATGGTATCACATAGTCCCCATCATCCACGGTTACTAAATAGATTCTAGCTACTATCCCTCAGACACCAGAAACATCCACAGAGCATAGGCAGTTTGGAATTCTTCAAATATACAAGGAGATTAAGCAGAGAAATGAGGCCATTCATGATAATATATCTGCATAGTTTAGAAAAAAATCTTCCTCCATCTATCATAGACTTATCTCAACATATGATGCAACGAAGGGAAGGATACATATGGCATTCTTGCAGGCCCGGGTCCCTCAACCAAAGTCAACAACAGATTTCAAACAAACCACTTTTGAATTTGAGGCAAAGGATGTCCATCATCTGGATCAAATAGATATGCACAGGAAGGCGAGATAGATGGTATATTCCACTTTTACAAATACTACTATTACTACCTCTAAACTACAACTTGCTCTAAACAATGTGCAGTATCAACTCAAATTGGTGAAAGTGTCCTCACTTACCAAAGCTACTAGAATCAAATACTTGGAGGAAATGGTGGTCAAAGCATGCCATAATCCAGACAATTCAAAATCTATGGAGGAGATAATCATAAGAAAGAATGTTGACATTGTAGCATTAAAGAAGTAATTGAAGCTGTCGGCAACAGAAGACCCCCAAACCAGGGAACTTGGAGAGACAGAGCTACAAAAGGAAGAGATGTTGAAGCTTCTAGTGGAGCAAGGTGCCCATATCAAAGCAATGGAAGCAGAAATGGACAAGCTAATAAAGGAAAAGGAACAAAATTTACAACTTTCAATTATTCCTGTCGATGTAATTCCCATTGCATCTCCGCTACAAACAAGTGTCCCTAAAACAACCACGACAACAGAAGAATCATCTTCTACTGTGCTTCCCACATTAGTTGTAGATGACTCAGTTAAGTTAGCCCAATCTATGGAAAACATGTCTATATAGGAAGAAGAGCTAAAGAAGTTGAATATGGAGATAAAGATTTTACAGGAGCAGAGTACAAGGTTTGAAAATTCCTACTTGATAGAAACACATAAGTCCTAGACATTGTCCCAAAGATTGTAGAAAATGGGAAAAGATTGTGCCATGGGAAATACATTGGCACAGGTAAAGGAAAATATATGGAAAAGGATCAACGAAGACATAGGGGATATCTGGCCTTCAATCCAAACTATTTTGGAACAAAAGGAGCTAATTGAACAATCAAATGAAGCCATTGAGCAAGTCAGAAAGCGGATAGGAGATAAACCCAATGAGGCCACTAAGCTTATCAAATTTCTGAATTCCAAGAACAACCAGGAATTGGAAGAGTTAGAAATTGAAGACAGGATTGAGATAATCTTGGAAGTCAGGAAAGTGCTAACTAAAAGGAATTTGATGAGACAGCTTGAAGAGCAGGGTCAAAATATGAACATAGGTATACAAAGATTCTTTGCCAAGCTAGAGCCTCTCTACAAGAAAGGACTTCCAAACTTGTTAGTGATTAACGACAAGCTCAGCACGTGGTCAGATTACTATGAGAAGATTATGAACAAGGCAAGAGATAGTTCAAAGGTTACAGCTGAAAGACTCAATATGATAGGAAAGGCATTCTTGGAAGCATTGTCATACGATCTCGGCATTCAGTATGCGATCCCAAATATGTTCATCACCCAACCGACATTTGCCAAGTATACTAAAATTGATGAAGTGTACAGGAATGTTGATGAAGATGAATATCCCAAGTGAAAAATTCTAGGATAAACTCTACGAGTTAATAGATTAAAAGGTAATTTCGGTGGCATAACTCAAAGTTACAACACACAAAATTTTAGCACCAACCAGCCAACTATTCCCTCATTTCAGTGCCATCACTTTAGACGGTTTGATTTCCCTAATTTCATTGTAATAAGTTAGCTTAATTCAATCCTATTATTTTGTAGATACATCCTCATCATCCTCATAGGATATTTTTTGTAAATTAGTTATAAATAATTCAATTGTTGAAGTAATAGAGGTTGGTTTTTGTACAAAGAAACACTATTGTAAATTTTCTGAAGCATTAGTAGATTTTCCAAGTAATACATAAGTTCTTTCACAAGATTCATGTGTCAAGTTGGTGGTGAAGTGCATCTATCTATCTTATATGTTTATACTTCTCTATTTGTATCACATATTTGTTTTCCAAATCTAAATTATTCAATAAATAAATCAAAGGCAGAATTTGTTTAAATCTACACTCTGGACCCAACTACGAATAATTTCTATGTTTTCTTTTGATCTTTGAATATAGAATTCAGGTAACAATGCTCTATATTTTAAAGTAAACCTTAATATGTTCTTCTTCTCCATTTCATAGAATTTAAAGAATCCATTTGGTTTGGCTACCTTTCCTTGTGAGATCTATCTGTATATGTTATAGTTATTTGTATTTTAGGTAATAGACTCCATAGCCCAATGGAAATCTAAGTTATCAACCAACCATTCAAATACAAATCAAACCCCAAACTTCATAACTATGCTAATATCCCATCAAACAAAGTTAAATCTTACAAGGAGAGCCCTCTCTGAAGCTGGCAAGGCTAGATCCCAGTTTCCAAAGTTGGTTTGTGGTTACCTTGGTGATTTTCTTCTACAACCTTAGAAAATTACTGAGTGCTAACATTTTGGTGACCATACTAGTGAATAAAAACAATCCTTCATTCCATCATTATAAGATTATTTCCCTAGTTTTTCTATCCTTATTTAGAGGAATTTAATGATTAAGACATTGGAAATAAAGGATTAGAGGTTTTTTTTTTTTTTTTAATATCTCGCTGCAAAAAGAATTTATACTCGAGCCAATCCTGATCCAGGCCCACCCAAAATTTTAGACAATATTGAAAGAATACTCAGAATGAGAAGTTTAGCTAAAAGCCAAGGAAGCAATACCCCCTTTTGAGGGCTGATTCTCTTCCTGAAAACCTCGATACCATTCAAGATATTTAGTTCAACCTACTTTTCGAACATAGTCCTTTCAGGACTAAGTCTGAATCTTTTGTTGGCCAAAAAGTGGTTGATGAAGTCATTCTTCAACCCTATAAACTAATAAGACCCTCTGTTGAACCTGATTCAGATTAGCAAGCCCTTTAGGAGTTTGATAAACTGCATGATCTTGTTTCGGCCCTTGATCGGGTTGTACAACAAGCTTACATGCAGAAGTTTGTTGAGATTTCTGCTCTTACCATTGCAACATCACTTCATCTACCCAATCAGTTCATCCAACATCAGTTGGCCCTACCTCTTCTGTAATTTCTACTAGTCATTCAGTGTTATCACAAGTGTTAACTCAATTAATTCCCACAAATCCTATATTTTCTCCTCCCTTAAGCCCAAATATCATGGGTGCTCACTATGCACCCCTGGTTTTACCTGCTCAATTGCATGACATGCCCCAAGACTATCAAACTAGGATTCCCCAATTTGATGGTAATATTGTTATCACTGCACAACAACACATAGATAGGATGAATGACTTTTTTGATCTTCATGAAGTAGATGAGAATGATCTAAAACTAAGGCATTTTTCTTAGAGCCTAGGTGAAGTCATAAAGTGGTTCAAAAACTTAGCAGCATGTAGTATAACTAACCTTATTGTTTTTCACCAATCTTTCCTAACTAGTTGGGATATTAAAAAGAGTCCTCTACAGATCCTTAATGATTATAAAAACCTTAAAAGAGGACCCAATGAAATCGTAGAAGAGTATTGTGACAGATTCAATAGGGTTTACAATGCAATTCCCATTGCCATTAAACCACCCCTGGGCTTGGCCCTGATACATTTCCCAGAAGGATTCGATGTTGGTATGGCCTATCAACTAAGAGAAAGAGATCCCTCAAACTTAGAGGAGATGCAAGAAAACGCACTTAAAGTAGAGGCTAATTTATTGGCCAAGGAAGCTAAGTTAAAGGCTGAAAAAAGAGTAACAATAAAAGAGGAATCTTCACCTTCTACTTATGTTTATTATAAATTAGACATTCTACTGACAACAGTAGAGAAAATGATGGATAGAATCAGTATAGCTTATAGGGCTCCTCAGAGATAACATCAAACTGGGCAGATAAGAAATCAAAACTATCGAAGAAATCAACCCCAGATAAAACAAAGGTACCCAAAAGGTCCAGACTAGTAGGTAATACCTCCTTTTCAAGAAAATTATACATATGAGGAGGTTGAAGTAGCTAGTGATATAGAGGACACTCAAATAAATCTCATGGGAGTAAATGATAATGACTATATTTTCTTGACTAAGCAAGAAAAATACCTTTTCCTGTTATCCCAAAATGAAATAATACCTAAAGAATCAGAGGATTACATGAAAGGTTTTGAGAATGCTATTCTGGAAGTTCATAAATAGTATAAACTGAGTAAGAAAACACTAGATACTCCACCAAAGAAGCCAACTGAAACACCTGGTAAAAAGAATGTTAATATTCTTACTAGAAAGAATCTTGATGTTCTAATCTAGAAAAAACCTGATACTGCATCTAAAACGATCCAAACTAATGATCCTTCTACCATCCAACCAAGAGAGATATCCAAAAAAAATGTGGTTGATAAACAAGAAACTGCAAATTCAAATAAAGCACAAATATCATTTAATATAGAAAATGAATTGGCAAAACTCAAAATCCATATTCCTTTAACAAAATTGATGAATAAAACTGCTTATAGATCCTAGGTAATGAAAGCATTGAGCATAGGAGAAAGCACTGATACAGTTAATTTATTAGATGATCAACCTGAATTATTATTTGGCCCAGAAGTTCACGGAAAACTTCAAGAGGGAGATGTACCTCTCTTTTATGTTAGCCTAACTATTCATGATAAAGTCTTACACAATGCTATGTTTGACTTAGGGACCTCCCACAATCTTATGCCCAAAGTAATTATGGAGAAGTTGGGATTAGATATTAACAGAAGGTATAAAGACCCGTATTCATTTAATTCTATTCAAGTTAAGTTCCTTGGACTTATAAAATATTTGTGTAAATTTAGTCCAAATCCTTGCCAAAAGTGTACTTATGGATATAGTATTTGCCGATATCCCACCCAAATATGGAATGATGCTCTCCCGTTCATGGGGAGCCAAACTCCAAGGAACCTTATAGATGGATATGTCCTATGCAACAATCCTTGTCTTTGGTTAGAACAAAAGACTCTATAGAGAGAAACTCATGAAATTCATGGTCACCACTCAAGATAGGCCTAACAATTATCCTATATATTATGTTCATTCTGATTTGGACTCATTTATCCTATACAATGATGTAATCATACAAGAACAACTTCAAAATCATAACACTGCCTTTTGTCTCAATGATGATGTTAAAACATCAATCATTAAGCAGGATAATACAGATAATTTTTTATGGAATTTGAGTTTTGATGGATCAATGAGTAAAGAAGGAGCTAGTGCTGGCGTATGGGTTTCTAATCCATATACTCATCACTCAGAAGGTCACAACTACAAATTGAATTTCCAGTGTTATAATAATGTTGCAGAGTACAAAGCCTTAATCTTAGGTTTATAGCTCTTAAAGAAACTTGGTGCTAAACGGATTTCCCTTCATGGAGATTCTAAGTTGGTGATAAAACAAATCAAAGGAGAATAGTCTCCAAAACATCCTAGGATGAGAGCATATAGAAATGTTGTGTTGGATTTTCTAGACTCTTTCACTGAATATAGTTTGTCTATGGTTTCAAGAGATCAAAAGATACAACCTAATGGTCTTTCTACTTCGGAAAGTATTTGTAATTTACCATTTCTTCCTACTCGTCGATATACTGTCGAAGTGAAAAATAGACCTCCTGTACCTGATAACATTAGATACTGGAAGATTTTTGGAGATGATTCTCAAATTGAAAACTTTTTGCAGTCTATAGACAAATTCAAAGATGCTAATATAGATATAGAATTTGATGTAGAAGACGTTGTACATACTAGTGTAAATAAATTAGAATTGCAATAATTGATGAATAAAAACAAGAAACATATATTTTACAACTGAAAGGCAACATCCTACCTAGAGGGATTGTTCCATTAGAAGATTTATTTGATTTCAATGATCTAGCAAAGAAGCCCAAAATTGAACCCACAGGAGTCGGTGTTGAAGAACATAATATTGGGAATGAACTTCAACAAAAAATGATCAAACTATCCAAATCCTTACCCCCAGCTGAAAAGTTGAAGTACATTAGATTGTTCAAATAATTCATTGATGTTTTTGTCTGGAGTTATGAGGACCTAAAATCATATGACACCAGTATCATACAACACAAAATTTCCTTGAAAGAAGATCATAAACCCTTTAAACGAAAATTAAGGAGGATTACTCCAATGCTTATGCCTCTAGTTGAAAAAGAGGTAAAAATATTGTATGATGCAAAAATCATAGTACCTCTGAGATATTCCAAATGGGTGTCCAATTTGGTTCCCACTCGGAAAAAGATTGGTGAAATCAAGCTCTGCATTGATTTTCGTAATTTAAATAAAGCCTCCCTAAAAGACAATTACCCTCTACCTAAGATGGAACACATATTATAGAAGGTGTTTGGATCCAACAGGATTTCCTTGTTGGATGGATTTTCTGGTTATAACCAGGTCTCAGTACACCCAGACAGTCAAGATGTTTTTCTCCACCTTGGGGCACTTTCATGTATGTGAAAATGCCTTTTGTTCTAGTGAATGTTGAAGCAACGTTTCAGAGAGCCATGGATTTTACTTTTACTGATGAAATGGGTCATTTCATAGTTATATATCTAGATGGCATCACCGTTTTTTCAAAAATAGATGAATAACACTTAAATCATGTGAGAAGAGTTTTTGAAAGATGTCAGAAATTTGGCATTTCCCTCAACCCCAAGAAAATATTATTTAGTTTGCAAGAAGGGAAAATGTTGGGACACATAATTTCAAAAGAAGGAATTGAGATACATCTCAGAAGAATTGAATCTATAATCAAAATTAATCCCCCAAGGAACATAAAGGAAGTTAAATCTTTTATTGGACAGATAAATTTTCTAAGGAGATTCATTTCAAATTTAGCTGAACTTTTAAAGAATATTACCAATATGCTAAAGAAAGATATTGAGGTCAAATGGAATATGGAAGCAAGACAATCATTTAATAGTGTAAAGCATGCTTTAGCTCAGGCACCTGTGTTAATTAGTCCAAATTTTACTAAAGATTTTCTAATTTTTTCATTTGCTTCAGAGCATATCATTCTTGCAGTTCTCCTACAAAAGAACGATGAGGGCCATGAACAACCCATTGCTTTCTTCAGCAAAGCTTTGAGAGATGCAATATTGAAATATGGCATTATGGAAAAACAATTTTTTTCCTTGGTAAAGGCCATAAAAGATTTTAGAGTGTATGTTGAACCTCAGAATTACCTTCCCCTTGACATTCGTTCTCACCTTTTTCTCCTGTTTTCTCATAAGACTACAGATCCAATCAATGATAAATGCTAGGTTTTGTCTTATGAATGCATTAAAATGATCACCATATTATATTTTCATGTTCTTGCTATTTTAATAGATTTTTTCAAATTAGCTACAGAACGCAGCCTATTCTACAGCTAACTGTGGATTTCGTAGCTACTCTCATGGTTTGGCAGGTTACAGGTGTCAAATGAAGAACTGGGCCACATGGGCATTTCCATAATCATATCCACATGGATTCTATCCTATTCACTCGGTTCAGATCGACAGAAAAGCATGCCTAAATTCATGGTCAAAGATGGAGTCAAATACATTATCTAGAAGCAGTAGGACTCTTGATTTTCTCTTTTGTAGCTAATCAAGAGTCTAACAGTTCTGTTGAAGAGTTAATTTGGATTAAGCCACCTGTAGTTGATTAGAAGTTAAACATTTAATTCGAATTAAGCCACATGTAGTTGATCAAAAGTTAAACAATCCTATTACAATTCGAATTAAGCCACTTGTAACAAGTTTTTTTCATAAATAGTCATGTTAGAGGTAATTCGAATTAGCCACCTATAGAAATTTTTCCTCTTAAAAAAGTTATGTTATTTTCCTATAAATATCGGTTGAATGAAACTGAGAAGTAGTTAGAAGCTAGAAGGAATTACAGGCTTTTTGCTGATACTCTGTATTCAGACCTTGTTTTTGTTCGTAATACAAACTTTGTTTTGTCAATGGTGGTTTAAAGTGCATCTTTAACTAGCTAGCATTCAACCACATCAGTTGCAAAGGGCCCCTGCACTGAAGGAGGTTTTTCACTTGTTGTTTTCAGTTTAATTTCTATTACTATGTTTTCCACAAGTCTGTTTTCTCTAATTTAGAATAATGTTTCATTTCAGTTTGTAACCAATAGTGTAAGGATAAAATCACAACTGTGCAGGCTTGTTCTTCTGAGATATTTTGTGGAAAAATGACTAAATGAAGATTGAAGTAATAAGAATACACAATTGCTTAGTTTTCTTACTGTTTTGTTATTCATTTTCTTAGCATAGAACTGTCAATTAGTTGTATTAATAGATGCTCTCAAAACCATTTCAAAATTATGATGATCCTAACTTATATGGTTAAATATCTAAATCATGTAGTGATTGAATTTGCTCAGTACATTGTTAGTTTTACATGCTTTTACATTTTCTTTTCTGCTTTCAGGTCCTTAGTTGCATCATTTGACATTCCAAAAAATCATTTCAAGGAGATTGATTCCATCATATTCCAAAATTGAATGGTTGAATGTTTAAATCAATGCAATTACTAAGTTACCTTCTGCATCAATATCACTTCTAGTTTTAAGAACTTGATCCATGGATTAGGACTAATGATAAGATCAGATAGAAAATTTCATTTCCTTTAAATTTCATTAGATCCATTTAAATATCTCATAGATTGTATATTCTTAGACATCAAAGAACCGAAACCCCCAAAACAAACATAAAAATACAAAACAATGAAGTAAGAGAAAAGTTAACTAAGCACATATAGTGCATCACACTTCATTAGTCTACAAACCTTGGTTGATAATTCATGCAAGCAATTTAGGACACTAAATTGACTAAACATTTTGGCGTCACTGTCAGGGAAGTGCAATTAGGTAACTTCATCTCTTACATCCAAAAAAATATATCTGTAGAGAAAGAGACTCTAGGGGTAGATTCATAGCTAGAGGCGGGAGTTCAATTCCTACAACACACCTACTCCAAGACTAAGAAGAGATACACCTCCATCTCAAACTCATATTCCTAGCCATAGACCTCCTGAAGTTCTAAGGTCATAAATTCAATCAAGATCATCTCCTACTTCATCTACTGAGGCAGTCCTAGAGGAAGAAAATCTTGGATCTCCAACAGAAGGAGTAGCTTTTTTCACCTTTACAGGAGAACATATTTTAGTTGAAGAATTAAGAATACCTAGTGGAGAAGAAGAAGTAGAACCTTTCTTCCACATACCATTGATAAAAGAACCAGAGGAAGAGCAATTAACCTTGCAGGTTGGATCTTATATTAACTCTGAAGAAACTATAGTGGCAGAAGAAGGAGATGATGGAGAATTTGTAGAAATTCCCACTGTAGATCAACAGATTATGCAATATACTAAAGAAAAGTACAAGATCTACTTCTATAATAAACTTGTGGAAGCTTAATCGAATTTGAGCAAGATCAAATAGAAGACATATAACTGAGAATGAGAAAGCAATCACACATGAACACAGAAGAATACTCTGGGGAAAGCCTCAGCTAAAAACCCCGATCTTTGTATTATCATACAAGTGGAAATATGTTCAGATTACACAAAGAATCAGCTCACAAGATATCCAGTTCTCAGTACAATCAAACAATACAACTCACAGACTGAATAGACACAATATATGCCTTCCCTCAGCCCTCCAAGCCTCCTATTTCCTTGTGTAGTTTTCCTTGGGGTCCAATGCTACCACCTGTGTGAATTGGCCTCATCACACACTCATCAAACCCAAAAGTAATTGCGTAATCTCCAAGGAATGAATTCCTTCTACATGCAAGAGATATCCTCCAAGGAATATTCCTGCAACTGATAGTACACTGTCCCATCATCTGATCTCAACTAGGTCTCTATCTAAACTAACATGTATGAGTTATTTATGAGCGAATATTTAGTTATTTGAAGTGCAGCAGTTACATGCATGCATGCATTAACTAACTAAACTCACAATTAGTTCAAAAAACTATTTGAACTAATCTAACTGGACTTAACTCAGTTAACTGAGCTAACTAATTACAACTCATCCTTATCTCTTTAACTAAGGGATAAATTCCTCAATCAATGGGATAATTGTTGCAAGTCCTCACATAGACTTCATGTTTGATTTTCTCCAACTAATTAATTGAAGATGAATTAATTAATTATTAATCAAATAGCCACTAAGAACAAATTTCAATTTTACTTCTCAATTTTAGTTCAGGGACTAATTAAAATAGGAATGTATCCCAAAATGCTATTTATAGTAGTCCTAATTTTAGCACTTCTATTTTTAGCATTTCTTGTTGCTATTTTCAACACACCTTCTCAACGAGAAATGGATTATCAGTAACCCCAATCCTGTCTCTGTGGAACTCAAACTTGCATTTTGATAATGCCTTAGTCAAAATATCTGCATCCTTTTCCTCGATCAAAACATACAGCAACAACATGATCCTCTTGAACACATAGTCTCGAAGATGGTGATACAGGATATCAATGTTGTTAGAAAATTTTATATAACAAAGCAATGGAACACATAAAATATTGCAGAAATATAAACATAGAAAAACGCATAAAAACAAGAGAGACACAGACATACGTGGTTCACCCAGTTTGAGCTACGTCCACGAAGAAACAGCCAGTCCTTCTTTTATTATACTATCTAGCAAAATGAAAAGATACAAATTGTAGTAGATCCATTGTAACTCCCCCTTTGCTCTCAATCTCCTCTCTTTTCCTCACTCAGAATACAAATATGATATACATAGACACAATACAATTCCTTCATATATAGTGAGGGGTTGCCTTCTAGGGCAAAAAACCATAAATTAAACATAACTTCTACTGTCAGATCATCCGCCTAATGAACGACACAGATTGACTAGAAATTACTAGACTTTTACAAGGAAAATTTACATCTATTTTTAGCTTCGAGGGCACTGCCCCCGAACCCCCTTTGGCCCCCGGACCCCCCATCCGGGAGGAATCAACCCCCCCCCCCCCAAAAAAAAAAAAAAACCCTGTGGGGGGAACAAGTCCCCCTCGCGTGGAGGGGTGTACAATCTTCCTGGGGTATACATCTGGCTGAGACCTTTGAATACAAAAGATAATCAGGCTCCACACCCAACAATCTCCCACTTGGAGATTGGTTATAGCATCTCCACCACTACTTCATTTGCTAGAAAATAACTCCACTTTGGACCTGGTTGTTTCTCATCTTCTTCATCATACTTGAAGAACAACTGAAACTGAGAAGATTCTTAGTTTCTCCCTGTTTACAACTTTTGTTAACATATCTACAGGATTTTGGCTAGTGTGTATCTTTTCCAGCTTCAACTATCCATCTTCCAATGCTGACCGTATGAAATTGTACTTGAGTTGTATATGCTTAGTCTTGGAATGAAATACAAAGTTCTTTGCAAGATGTATGGCACTTTGGCTGTCACTGCATAGCCTGCCCAAATCCTGCTTCTTACCCAATTCATCCAGAAACCTTTGTAACCAAATCATTTCTCTACTAGCCTCTGTAGTAGCAATATACTCTGCTTCTGTTGTTGAAAGTGCAACAGCACTTTGGATTTTTGAACCCAACTAACAGTTGTTCCACCTACAGTAAATACATATCTTGTAGTGCTCCTTCTGTTATCTCTGTCACCTGCCATATCTGCATCAATATATCCTTGTAGAGAAATTTTTGAACCACCAAAGCATAATGCTTGATTTGTGGTACCTCTCAAATACCTGAGAATCCAATTCACTGCCATCCAATGTTCTTTTCCTGGAATGTTCATGTACCTACTTACAACTCGCACTGCATGTGCAATATTAGGCCTTGTGTAGACCATTGCACACAATAAGATTCCAACTGCTAATGCATATGGAACTTTAGACATATGAGCCATTTCTTCCTGAGTCTTGGGACATGCCTCCTTACTTAATTTGAAATGGATAGCCAAAGGTATACTAATTGGTTTTTCATTCTGCATATTAAACCTTTTCAACACCTTTTCTATGTACTCACTTTGAGACAATGTTACTTCGTGATTCTTCCTATCTCTAGTTATTCTCATACCAAGGATTTGTTTTGTAGCACCCAAATCCTTCATTGCAAATGAGTTTGCCAATTTCCTTTTGAGCACATTTATTTCCTGCATGTTAGAACCTGCAACAAGCATGTCATCTACATACAATAACAATGTAATATAGCTGCCATCATTTTGCCTTTTGAGATAAACACAATGATCAGAGTGACACCTAGTATAACCTTGTTCAAACATAAACCTGTCAAATTTTAGATACCACTAGCTTGGAGCCTATTTTCTCCTTCCCTTTTACCTCATATCCTTTGGTTGTTGCATATATATCTCTTCCTCCAAATCCCCATGGAGAAGGTTGTCTTTAGATCTAACTCCTCAAGATGCAAATCCTCAACTGCTACTAGACTTAGAATAGTTCTGATTGAAGTCATTTTCACAAAAGGAGAAAATATCTCATCAAATTCTATACCCTTTTTCAGTGCAAACTCTTTCACCACAAGTCTAGCTTTATACCTTTTTCTACCTCCATCTTCTTCCTTCAACTTGTAAATCCATTTATTCTGCAATGTTGTTTTATCTGCAGGCAAATTGACTAAGTCCCAATTCTGGTTATGTGCTAAGGAGTCCATCTCTTCTTTCATGGCTTGCTCCCACTTCTTCCTGGTTTCTACCTACACTTCTTCTTCATAACATTTTGGTTCACCAGAATCAGTAAACAATACATATATAATGAAGGAGAGTATCGTTCAGGGGGTCTACTCATCCTGGTAGATCTTCTAACACCACTTTCAAGTGTTTGAAGTGCTTGTTGCTATTGTGGTTGTTGATCATTATGATTTTCAGGCACCATCTCTTTTTCTGTGATCTCGTCAAGCACTGTGTATTCTCTGTTTTCTTTTTCCTGTTTGTTTTCCTGCAGTTGATCCTTATACAAAACCTTTTCATTGAATATGAAATCTCTGCTCCTAATGATTTTATGTTTTTCATAATCATAAAAGCGATAACCAAAATCATTAACACCATATCCAATAAAGGTACACTTCTTTGATTTTGCTCAAGCTTTGTTCTATTTTCTTTGTTAATGTGCACAAAGGCTTCACAACCAAAAATATTTAAAAAAGAGTAGTTTACCTTTTTACCTGTCCATGCCTCCTCTAGATACCACCATCCAAGGAACTTGAATGCCCTCTATTTATTAGATAAACAATAGTATCTACAACATCTGCCCAAAATTGTAAAGGCAATCCTACATGCAATCACATGCACCTTGCACGCTCCATGATTGTCTTGTTCATCCTTTCTGACACGCCATTTTCTTGTGGTGTTCCTGGAACTGTTTTCTCTCTATGAATTCCATTCTCTGAATAGTACCTATCAAACTCTTTGCTACAATATTCACCTCCATTATCTGATCTAAGACACTTCAACCTTTTTCTTGTCTCATTTTCAACGAAAGCTTTCCATTTCTTGAAAGTATCAAATACATCAGATTTATTTCAAATACAATAAACCCAAGTTTTTCTGGTTGCATCATCAATAAAGTAACATAATAATGAGAGCCACCAAGAGATGATACATGAGCAAGTCCCCATACATCTGTATGCACAAGCTCTAATTTTTTTCTCTTGTTTTCTTTCCCAACTCTAAAGAATCTGACTCTCTTTTGTTTTCCATAAACACAATTCTCACATAATTTTAAATCAACATGCTTCAAACCTGGCAACAAATTTCTTGAGTGAAGAATTTGCATCCCTTTCTCACTCATGTGCCCGAGCCTATGATTCCATAATGTCGTATGTTCTCCTGTAGAGGTTAACGCATTAACAGAATTAGAAATACCATTTCATAAATACAATGTACCAACCTTTCCTCCTTTTTCTATTACCAGGGATCCTTTAGTGACCTTCCAAGTTTTATCTGTGAAAGTAGTTACGCAACCTTCACCTCCCAACTGCTCTATTTAGATCAGATTTTTCTTCAGATCTGGAACATGCCTTACCTCCTTCAATAGCCATTGATTTCCATTTTGTTGTTTTATGAAAACTGTACCCATTCCAACGATTTTACAGGGTTTATCATCACACAATCGAACCTGTTCAAAATCTCCTTGAACATAATCATGAAAATGTTTCCTTTTAGGTGTGGCATGGAATGAGGCCCGTGAATCTACCATCTAGGTATCAATAATATTTTCTAATGAAAGAATCAAATCATCTTGCAACACATCACCTGTTACATTCGATTCATGATTAGTTTCTTGTTGTGCGTCTCCTTATTTTCCCTTACGAGACTTGTAGTCTTTCTTCAGGTGTCCTTTCTTCCTGCATTTCGAGCGCACTATCCCCGATCTGGACTTGGATTTGCCTTTTCTTGACTTATTGTGATATCTTGGGCTCTTTCCTCTTTCCATTCTTCTTCCCCTAGTCTTTGCAGTCAAAGCATTACTTGATGTCTCACCGGAGATTTTCTGTCGCATTTCCTCGGTAAGGATTGCACCGACAACATCATCAAACTTTAAAGTACTAGATCTAGAGACAGAGTTACTAATGGCCAGAGCTAAACCATTCCAACTTTTTGGCAATGAGCATAGAAATAATAGAACCCTAACTCCATCATCAAAAGTTACCCCTACAGAACTTAACTAACTTGTAACTGTATTAAAATCATTTAAATGGTCTGCAACAGATCCACCTTATAACATCTTCATATTAAATAAATGCTTCATAAGAAATACCTTATTTGAGGTCGAGGGTTTTTCATATGGTTTAGAAAATGTCGACATTAAACCCTCTGTTGTCATTTCCTCTGAAATATTAAAATCTACTGACGCCACTAGGCATAGTTGTATTGTTCCAAGTGCCTTTCTGTCGAGAATATTCCATTTTGTGTCTGTCATACTCGTCGGCTTCTTCATCTTTTGGCTCAATGGTAGGTACAGATCTCTCTGATACAGATAATCTTCCATCTGCATCTTTCACAGCTGGTAGTTTTGGCCATTGAATTTTTCAACCCTAAACCTACCATCTTCCACCATTGCTCCCACTCGAACCAGGAACCCTTCTCTCCTATGAGTTTATCAGCCAAGTAGACCTTTAGCTCTAATACCAGTTGTTAGAAAATTATATATTACAGAGCAATGGAACACATAAAATATTGCAGAAATATAAACACAGAAAAATGCATAAAAACAAGAGAGACACAGATATACATGGTTCACCCAGTTTGGACTACGTCCATAGAGAAACAGTCAGTCCTTATTTTATTATATTATCTAGCAAACTAAAGAGATACAACCTACAACAGATCTGTTGTAACTCCTTGTCCTCTCTTTTCCTCACTCAAAATACAGATCTGATATACATAGATGAAATACAATTCCCTCATATATAGTGAGGGGTTTCCTTCTAGGGAAAAAAACCCTAAATTAAACATAACTTCTACCATCAGATCATTCACCTAATGAACGGCCCAAATTGACTAGAAATTACTAGAATTTTACAAGGAAATTTTACATTTGTTTTTAGCTTCAGGGTCGTTGCCCCCGAACCCCCGCGGCCCCCGGCCCCCAACCAGGGGAATTCCCCCCCCCCCACCCCCACACCCCCCCCACCACCTGGAAGCTATACAATCTTCATGGGGTATACATTTGGCTAAGACCTTTGAATACAAAAGATAATCAGGCTCCACACCCAACAAATGTGCTTGGACCTGTCATGAAAAACTAGATTATTAGAGAGTTTGATACAACTATGATTGTCACAGTAGATCACAGTTGGATCCATCCTTTGACCAAACAATCCCACTAGAATCTTCCACATCCAAATGGCCTCACATGTAGCCTGACTAGTAGCCATGTATTCAGCCTCTACTGAGCTAAGTGCAACTGATCCCTGTTTCTTGTTGTACGAGGAAACTGCAGCTGAACCAAGGTTGAAGATTCCTCCAAAAGTTCTCTTTCAGTCTAATGGACTCCCTGTCCAATCCGCATTTATGAAGCCCTGAAGCTTCACTCCCTCTGTCCATATGTACCACAATCCATACTAAGATGTGCCTCTGAGGTATCTCAGCACATGCATCGTTGCCTTCCAAAATAGCTTGGTAGGTTGAACCATAGCTTGACTCAGCTGGTTCACCGCAAAGCATAAGTCTGGTCGTGTGTTCACCAGATACATAATCGAACCCACAAGCTTCCAATAAATAGTAGCAGCTACTACCTCACCTGAAGTAGCATCCTCCTTCCTCTAGTTCCTAGTTAGAGGAGTCTACATGGGCTTGCACTTCTCCATGTGGAACCACCTTAGTATCTCATTGGCATACTTGCCTTGAGACACAAAAACTTCCCCATATTTCTACCACACCTCCATGCCTAGGAAGTAGTGCATAAGACCCATGTCTTTCATTTCGAACTCTCTTGCAAGGTCCTCCTTGCAAGACTGGATCAGCTGATCATCACCTGTCAAAATCAGATAATTGACATAAAGAACAATGATCAATAGCTTACCTTCTACCATGATGTGGTAAAGGTTCACATATTCTTCACTCTTAGTGAAGCCAAACCCAGTGAAATAGCTATCGATCATGGTGTGCCAAGCACAGGGTGCTTGCTTCAACCCATACAAAGCCCTCTTGAGTTGGCACACATGTGACTCAAGATCGAAGGTTTCGAAACCTTATGGTTGCTCAATGTACACCTCTTCCTCAATCTTCCCATTGAGGAATGTTATCTTCACGTCCATCTGATGGATCTTCCAACCCATCTAAGCTGATAGTGCCAACATCGATATGATAGATGAGTACCTTGCTACAGGAGCAAAGGTTTCATCGTAGTCGATCCCCTCGACCTGTGAGAAACCACGAGCAACAAACCTTACCTTATGTTTCTCAACACTGCCATTAGCTGCCTACTTTACCTTGTAAAGCCATCTGGAACTCACCACTGACTTGTCTTGAGATCTTGGGACAACATCCCAAACAGAGTTCTAAATGATGGAGTCATACTCCTCCACCATTGCATCAACCCATATTGGTTACTGCACTGCCTCCTCGAATGAAGAAGGCTCAAACTCTAGACACTCCCAACCAGGGCCATGTAACCAGTGTACCACTCGGGTGACCTCCTTTGTCTGTGCTGAGAAGATGGTTGTCCCACATTCTCCTACACATCTAGCATCAACCTTTTAGCTTCCCTTAAGCGTTTTCTCCCATCTTTGGAAGACTCAGCATGAGTGGAAGTCTCCACTCTCAGATTCTCTGCATGCAGCTGCTCCACATCAATCTGAGGCTCCTCCTCCCTAGGAACTAAAAGTTCCTCCTCTGCATGCAACTTGAGCTCCCTCTCAAGTGATACTCGCATGGCTTTCTGCTCGTCAAACTTCAGATCTCTACATACCATTGTCCTCTAACTAGTATGCAGGAACACCTGATAGTTGTGGGGTGTATCTGTGTACCTCACAAGTATTCCCAACTCAGTTGTTGGATCTAGCTTCTTCCAGGCATCTTTGGTCACATGGCAATAAACCGATGATCCAAAGATTCAGAAGTGACTCACATCTAGTCGCTTCTTGGAAAAGGCCTCCATAGGTGTATTCATTCCTAGTATATGGTGCAGGCTTTTCTTCTGCAAGTATACTATTGTATTGCATGCCTCATCCCACAAATGTAGTGGTAGGCTTTGGTTGTGCAACATCGCTCGAGCTGCTCCCACAATCGATCTGTTCTTCCCTTTTGCCACCCCATTCTGCTGTGGGTTATGGGGTGTCTTTAACTCCTGTTTAATTCCTTCTGCAGCGCAGAAGTCCTTAAAATGTTGGGTGGGAGACATACTCTCCTCCATTGTCGCTATGTAAGGCTTTTATTTTCTTTCCAGATTCTTTCTCTACCAAGGCTTTAAACTTACAAAACCTCAAGAAGGTTTGATCCTTCTTTTGCATAAAGTAGATCTAACATCTACAAGAAAAATCATCAATAAAAATAACATAGTACCTTTGTTTAGCGGTGGAGGTTGTAGAGAATGGTCCACAAACATCTGTTTGAACTCACTCCAGGATCTCTCCAACTCTACTGTCTCGATCCGAAAAGGAAGATTTCACATACTTACCCAAGGTACAACCTTTGCATGTGTTTGTTTGCTCCAGTTTTCCCTTGGGAAGTCCAGTAGAAATCTGCTGCATGATCTTCAAGGCTCTATGGTGCAAGTGGCCCAATATTCTATGCCATAGCTCACCAACATCTTGGCTCTGCACCATCTCAGCTTTGGAACTCAATGCAATATAGTCGTTTACCTCTAGCTTGTAGAGATTCTTACTCGAATCCTAATTCTCTTGGTCTGTCTAGTGTCGGTATGCCTCAGGAATACATTTCCTTTACTAAAGACTACATCATAGCCTTTATCTTTTAGCATAGCAACAGATACAAGATTCTTCTTCAGACCTGGTACATACTTTACATCAGTTAGGGTGAGAGGAGCTCCATGCTCCCTCTGAAACACAATCGCACCTTCACCTGAAACACGGTACTTTCCATCATCGTCGATCTCGATCCGCATTTGGAGATCCTTCTCCTCCAAGGTACTGAAAAGATTCTTGTCGTCAGACATGTGGAAAGAGGCTCCACCGTCTACGTACCAAACACATCCCACCATGGATGAAACCATGCATGTGATAAGAGAGAAATCCAACTCAAACTGTGAGGCAAGTGCCTCACCATCAGATCCCTTCAAGGATCCCTTCTTAGATTTCTTCTGTGGACAATTCGTAGCATAATGGCCCACTTCATGACAATGAAAGCATCGCATTTTTGATTTGTCAAACTTCTTCCCACCATGGGAAGAACTGGATTTGGAATGGGTCGCCTTCCCTTTCCCCTTCCTTGCCTTACTCGCTAAGGCTAGATTTTCCTCATCATCTTGATTTGATGAGGATCCATCTCTAGTGCTTCTTCTTATCTCCTCCTGCATCAGATCCGACCAAAGTCATTCCCAATCTGGAAAATTTTCTCTTCCATTTACCGAGTCTTGGTAGCTATGCCAGCTCTTAGGAAGAATGAGGAGTGAAAGACTCACCATGTCATCATCAGTTGTCATGATCCCTACTCTTCCAAGCTCATCCCTACAGGTGGTGAGCTTGTTCAGATATGTAGAGATCGTGTCACCCTTTTCACACTTGATTTTCTGAAGCTTGTCTTTCAGTGCCAACTTTCTCTGATCATTGTTGTTCTGATATAGACCTTTCAATGTTTTGCACATTAAAAACAATGTCTCCCTCCCATGGAGCCTCGAGACAATGTGGTCTCGAACTCCCTCCAGGAGGATTCTCTTTTCTCTAGCCACACATTTCCTCCATTCTGCCAATTTTGTAGCATTAGTTGCTGCCAACTTGGGGACTTCTTGATCAATTAAGTCCTTTAGACCGTTGTCCTCTAATACTGCTTCCATGCGATCCTTCCAGCTTATATATCTTGAGCTACCATCAGGGGAATACTCGAGTCTTAAACCGCTGAACGCCATTGGTGAAATTGAGATGTGATAAGAACTCAATTTCTATAATCAAGAACTTGAAACTTGGAACTTCTCCCTTCTTTTTATACTATTCTTTGCTTTGATCACCTTTGCTCTGATACCATGTAGAAATTCCCACTGTAGATCAACAAATTATGCAATATACTAAAGCAAAATACAAGATCTACTTCTACAACAAACTTGTTGAAGCTTAATCGAATCTGAGAAATATCAAATAGAACATATATAACTAAGAATGAGAAATCAATCACACATGAACACACAAGAGTAGTCTAGGGAAAGCCTCGGCTAAAAACCTTGATCTATGTATTATCATACAAGTGGAAATATGTTCAGATTACACAAAGAATCATCTCACGAGCTATCCTGCTCTTAGTACAATCGAACAATACAATTCACAGACTGAAGAGACACAAGACATGCCTTCTGTCAGCCTTCCAAGCTTCCTATTTCCTTGCGCAGTTTTCCTTGGGGTCCAATGCTGCCACCTGTGTGAATTGGCCTCATCACACACTCATCAAACCCAAAAGTAACTACGAAATCTCCAAGGAATGAATTCCTTCTTCATGCAAGATATATCCTCCAAGGAATATTACTACAACTGATAGTACATTGTCCCATCATTTGATATCAAATGGGTCTTTGTCTGAACTGACATGCATGAGTTATTTATGAGAGAATATTTAGTAATCTGAAGTGCAGCAGTTACATGCATGCATGCATTAACTAACTGAACTCACAATTAGTTCAACAAACTATTTGAACTAATCTAACTGGACTTAACTCAGTTAACTGAGCTAACTAATTACAACTCATCCTTATCTCTTTAACTAAGGGATAAATTCCTCAATCAATGGGATAATTGTTGCATGTCCTCACATAGATTTCATGCTTGATTTTCTCCAACCAATTAACTCAAGATGAATTAATTAATTATTAATCAAATAGCTGCTAAGAAAAAATTTGAATTTCACTTCTCAATTTTAGTTCAGGGACTAACTAAAATAGGAAGGTATCTCCAAATTCTATTTATATCAGTGCTAGTTTTAGCACTTCTATTTTTAGCATTTCTTGTTGCTATTTTCAACAGAATTTTCACTGTTTGGAGGAGGAGGAGGTAGAGGAAACAATTGAAGAGGTAGAGGAAATAGGGAAGTTGATAATTCTTTTGGATTCCCTATAGTTGATGAAGAAACAGATGCCACAATGAAAATTATCTCACCTTCTATCCTCCCAAATTTTCATGGATTAAAAAGTGAAGATCCTGAAACCTTCTTATTTGAATTTGAAGTCTTGTGTAGAACTTACGATTATTTACAAGACTCTCAAAAACTCAAATTGTTTCCTTCAACATTGAAAGGAGCTGCCTTAAAATGGTTCATGGGATTGGTCACTCAGTCTATTAGAACATGGAATGACATGAAGAAAGTGTTTTTGGATAGGCAATTGAATTATTGCATGCCTATAAATCACAAAGATGAAGTGTTCAAAATCATGCAAAGAGAGGATGAAAATTTGGAGGATTTAATTGAAAGATTCAACTATAACTTAAAAAGAGCAAAAATGGATCTTAGATCAAAATACTTTAAAATATCTTTTATTAAAATCCATTAGAGATGAGTGGATAGATATCCTTAACATGATGGGGAGGGGAGATATCTTTCAACTCCCATTAAGTGACATTGGAGAATTATGTGTTCATCTCTCAATAGGAAAGTCCAAAATTGGGAAAGGTCCAAGAGATCCTTCTCTTGTTAGAGTGAATAAATCTGCAACTAGATCAGTAAGTAGGGCAAAAATTGGAAACATGCTTGATGAATTTAAAACAGATATTCTGGGGAGCCTTAGTGAACAGATAGACACCCTTGTGTTACAAAACAAGCAGAAAGATGAGACTGGTGCTTTAGCTATTTTCTGTCCCAAATGCAGAAAGAAGCACGCTTTAAGAGAATGCCCTTTGGATGCAAAAATCATGGAGACTTGTGTGATTTGTTCAGAAAACCATGAGACAAAAAGTTATCCTTCAATTCTTGGTCTTAAGGCTACTTTTTGAGAGGAAACAATTTCAAATCCAACATAATCTCTTTTCTTTGTCTCTAGAAGACCTTGGCAGGCGCAAGAAAGCCAGGGTTTTAACAACCAAACATATATGTAGCCCCCTGCAAATTGGAATTCTTGGCAACAACCTTGGCCTCGATTTCAATCTCAAACTCAACCTTGGGCTCAACGAATGCAAAATCCTTATGGAAGATTCTCCCCATACTATCAATATCCTCCATCATATCCAAAATATCCTCCCCAACAAATTCCTCAACAAAATCAACAGTCCCAACTTCAAAACCAAAACCCTCAACTTTCACTACCATTTCCACAAAGACCAAATTAGTTACCTGCCCAACCATTACCAAACCCCAACAATAAAAATCCTCAGAATACCTATATGGTGGAAGGACAACAATTTCCAACTGATATGATTACTCCATTAGATCTCAATGATGTCCAATTGAGATCTAGTAGGATATTAGAAAAAAAAAGGCCTTCTATAGTTATTCAAGAACAAGACAATTCTAAGGAAGATTCTCTACAAGAAAATAAAAGTTTTGAAGGAACATATCCTCAAAACTAGAATACTGAAAATGAAAAACAAAAAGAACCAATAAAATCAACTCCTATCATAGAGCAACAACTAGTATCCACTTCTACACCTCATTTTCTAGAAAGGTTACAAGTTGATAGAGGGGTAGAAAATCATATTATGTTGCCTAATTATGATTTTCTAGATGAATTGAAAAATGTCTGTATCAAAGTCCCTTCGTTACAAGCCATTAAGGAGACCCCAATTCTAGCAAAAACAATAAAGGAGTTGAGCATGAAGAAACCAGGAAGAAAAACAAAAGAAGTAAAAAGAATTCAGCTAGCAGGAAAAATAGCAGACATAATGATGGGAAAATTTGTCATACAAAAATATGTAGATCCATGAAGTCTAGTTATAAAAACACATATCAATGGAGTTGAAATTCTGAATACATTGATTGATTTAGGAGCAATAATAAACATCATGAGCAAACAAACCATGGAACAGCTCAAACTTCCCAATCTTATTTATACACCTACATTACTGCAATTGGCAAATAAATTTGTAATCAAACTAGATGGTGTGTTAGAATATATTTTAGTGTCCTTAGAATCTTGGGAGTACCTTGTTGATTTTATGATCCTAACCCCAAAGAGAAAGATAGGAGGACATTCACTTATATTAGGAAGACCTTGGTTGGCTACCACTGATGCTTTCATTAGCTGTAGATCTAGTGATATGTATATCTCTTATTGTAATTCAACTAAGAAATTCACTCTATATCCTCCAGCAAGAAAAATCACAAAGATATATGACAAAGAATGGATTGATGATGAAAATGATATTCAACCTCTCTTTACTATTTCAACCATTAGTGAAGATAGTCAAATCTTAAATACAATGGAAAATTTTGAATCATCTCCAGAATATGAACATGATAAATTTCAAGAAAAATCCAATATTGAATACTTGTCATCTAGGCAGATGTATCTTTATTCTATGGAAGAATTTGGTAGCTCTACAGTTGAAATCTTTCCAAGGAAAACATTGAACATAAACAATAACTTGGAAAAATTACAATAGGAAAAGCTAATCAAAACTTTACAACAACATTCTTCTGCATATGCATGGTAATACACTGACATGAAAGGAATTAGTCCTATTACTTGTATACATCACATCTACATTGAGGAAAATTGTAAACTGATCAGACAACCTCAAAGAAGGATGAATCCAAATCTTAGGGAAATTGTGAAGAAGAGTTGCAAAAATTGTTGAATGTAAACTTCATTCGCTGAATTTCAGATAGCCATTGGGTTTATCCTCTATTGATTGTGCCTAAAACGAATGGTAAATGGAGGGTATGTATTGATTATCGAGAATTGAATAAAGCTACTCTGAAAGATCATTTCCCTTTGCCCTTTATAGATCAAGTGTTAAATACATTAGCAGGTAAGAAGTACTTCTCATTTTTGGATGGTTTTAGTGGTTATAACCAGATTCAGGTAGCACCTGAAGATCAATATAAAACCACATTCACCTACCCATGGGGAAATTATGCCTACCGAGTACTCCCTTTTGGATTGTGCAATGCACCTACAACATTCCAAAGAGCAGTACTAGGAATTTTTTTTGATATAATATATGATTGTGTAGAGGTGTATATGGATGACTTTATGGTTTATGGGAATACATTTGAAGAAGCTTTACAAAATTTGGAAAAAGTTCTTAAAACATATAAGGAAACAAACCTTTCATTAAGCCATGAAAAATGTTTTATGATGTTTACAGAAGGGATTGTTTTAGGACATCACATTTCAGGAGATGGAATTAAGGTTGATAAATCTAAAGTTGAAGTCATCTCTAAATTATCAATTCCAAGTTTTCAAAAGTATGTTAGAAGTTTTCTAGGATTCACAGGATACTATAGAAGGTTTATAGAAAATTTCACTAAACTAGCATCCCCACTCTTAAAATTTCTCACCAAAGATTGTGAATTCAATTAGAATCCTAATTGCCAGTTGGCATTTGAGACTTTGAAAGAAAAAATTTCTGAGGCACCCATCTTAAGAGGTCCAAATTGGAAACTACCTTTTCATATTTCAACAGATGCTTCAAATACAGCTCTGGGTGTTGTATTAGGACAAAACGATTTGATCCCTTATGCCATTTATTAAACAAGCAAGAACTTGACTCCCACTAAGTTAAATTACACTGTAACTGAACATGAATTCTTAGTCGTTGTTCATGTTATCAACAATTTTAGACATTACATAACATGTTATGAAACCTTTGTTCATACAGATCACTTTGCAATTAGGTACTTAATGAATAAACCTATTACTAATGGCAGAGTTACAAGATGGTTATTACTCCTGCAAGGATTCAACATCATTGTTTTAAATAAACCTGGAAAACAAAACATAGTTACTGATTTCTTGTCTAGAATTCAAGATATCAAATAGGACACCCCATTTGAAGATAAATTTCCTGATGAATATCTTTTTGCAGTAACTACTAAAACCCCTTAGTTTGCAAATATTGTTAATTACTTAGTCACAAGAAAATTACCTTCACATTTGTTTCCTAAGGAGAAAATAAAAATCATTCAAACAAGTGCAAGTTTCTCATGGATTACTAATGAATTGTATAAAATAGGTCCAGAGCTCATGATCAGAAGATGTGTTCGAGAAGATGAAATGCCTGAAATTCTTAAGGCATGTCATGATGAACCTTGTGGTGGACACTCTGCTAATAAGAGGAAAACCTATAAAATCCTTCATTTAGGATATTATTGGTCCCCCATCTTTAGAGATGCCAAAGAATATGTCAAAAGGTGTGACAGTTGCCAAAGGGTAGGAAAACCTACTCCTTCAAATGAAATGCTACTACAAACTTAGGTACTCATTGAACCTTTTGAAAAATTGGCCTTGGATTTTGTTGGACCAATTAATCCTCCATCTAAACAAAAGAAGTATATTTTGGTATGCACCGATTATGTCACCAAATGGGTAGAGGCTAAAGCATTACCTTTTGCTAATGAAAAATATGTAGTTAATTTTCTTTTTGAGGACATCTTCACTCATTTTGGTGTTCCAAGAGAAATTGTGACATATCAAGGATCTCAATTTACATCTAAAATGGTGGAGATACTTATGGAAGAATACAAGATAAAACATAAAAAGTCTACTCCTTGCCATCCACAAGAAAACGGTCAATTTGAATCTACCAATAAGGTGATTGAAGGGATTCTCACTAAGACTGTACATCTACATAGAAGAGATTGGGCAAAAAGGCTTCCTAAAACCTTATGGGCCTACAAAACTACATGGAGGAACGCAATAGGACATACTCCCTATGAGATTTTTTATGGAAAGCAAGTCCTGTTCCATATAGAGTTTCAAATCAGAACCTTCAAGATGGCAGTCCAATTGGGACTGGATTTATCAGAAGCACATAAACATACATCGGAGCAACTCAATGAGCTTGATGAAATTAGGCAAGATGCAGTTCAAAGAACCAGTTTAGTACAAAAACAAAGGGCTAAATGGCATGATAAGTATATCAAGCAGAAGAAGTTTCAAGCAGGGGATTGGGCACTTTTGTTTGATTCAAAATTCAAAGATTTTCAAGGGAATTTTCAGACTCATTAGCTTGGGCCATGTTAGATTGAATAAGTCTTTAATAATGGAGAAGTGAGAATAAGGACAGTCTATCTATCATATATATCTATCTATATATATATATATATATATAATAGATAACACATAAAAATATATATACTAAAATGTATAAGTATGAAAACCAATTGTTCATTTGCATACTTATACAGGAAATACAAGGTGAAAATAAGAAGATTCCTGACATTCTATATTTCTTATTTTCATTCTGTAATAAGTAGTGACATAAATCTACATTCATTTGCAGTTCCTAATCTGCAAATTCATATCATTTCATTTCATCTCACTTCACTTTCATTCACTTTCACTGTTATATTCCATTTTCATTTCATTTCACATTCATGTTCCATAGCCATACTTCATCTATATCATGTTCTACAGTTAATTCCATTTCGCAGCTAATTTGATTCTGTAGCCATATTCCATTCCGCAGCTCTGTTCCAAACAAATGATGATTGTAGGGAATTGAAGAATCTTGTTTTTGAAGACCGATATGCTAAAAGGGTATATGCAGATCAAAATCAAGGAAAACAACAAATGAAAAGGTTAAGTTCTAAAAGGTAAAGTGCAATTTTTTTTTAAATAGAAAATTTAGAACATAAAGCATGTATAATATGTGCATTCATATGTTTCCTTGACGAATCATCATTTGATTTGATTGCAATCTCCATCGTACTGCATATCTGCCACATCCTCCATATTTTGTCACATAAAGATCCATAATTAACTCCCTCATTATTTTTAATGGTCATGACTACGACGTAACATACTTGTCCACGTTTCTCCAAAACCCCTACCATCTACTTATTCCATACAAACCCGCAGTTCCTTTCACCATATTTGTAGTCAGTCCATTTCATAAACTAGGAAGGGTAATTCTGAAGGTTGAGGAACTCTGTGTAGTAGAAGGCATGGGGCTCATTGGCAAATCAAAACCGGTAGGAGAAAAGTATATGGAATGATACCCACAGCTCAAGGAAATGTCGCAGAAGGCTGGATGGCTCAAATTCATCGAGAAATTTGATGGTTTTCATAAGGAGATTACAAAATCCTTTGTTAGATCTTTTGATGGCACATAGGTAGAAATTGGAGATATTAAGTTTGCAATAACTGAGTCATTCATAACCGAGGCTACAGAACTTCCAAGGCATGTTGAAAGATGGTTCAAAAATAAGGAATTCAACAGTGAATCATGGAAAGTAATACTTAGAAACCCAGGTATGGATGTCTCTATTTTTAGAAAAGGAATTCCAATTTCATCTCTTAAAATTAAGTGGAGGAACAAGCTTTTGATATTGCATAAATTTATCACCCGTGAGGGGAGATTCGGTTGCATGTATGTCTACCATATCCATTTACTGATGAATTTTCTAGAAAACGGAGAAATCAATCTTCCTTTCTTCCTACTAAATAATTTAAGGATGGCCTCAAATGTGCAAAAGAAAATACAGTTCATAGATACAACCATGTATCATCATGGGTTGATAAAGATACTGATTGAGTTTCATTTAAAAGACATAGGAGATACCTGGGAGAATTTTCTCATTAGAAACCATTTCCAAGAAGCACCAGAGTCACCCAAAGAAGATAATGTTATAAGAAATAGAAGAAAGAAGAATGGTATAACTATTAAAGACAGACCTGAGCCTTCATTACAGAAAGATGATGAAAAATTAATCTTTGAAGAACTGACGAAAATCGGGAAGTAAATCAAGCCAAGAGGAAAAATAAGAAAGGAGAAAAAGGTAGGAGGAGAATGTAAGTCATCCACAACCTAGAAGAAGCTTTAGACTCCGAGGTTTGGTAAAGAAAACATCGTCAAAAGGGACAGAGTTTATAAACTTAGACGAGGGAACCCCAGAAACATCTCCTGTTAACATCCCTTCTGCACACAGTCCTCAAAATTCTCCCGATCATCATTTTGAAGATAGCCCAAGTAGAAGATCTCCAGGCATAGACCTATTGCAACAACAAATATATGATTACATAGAATCAATGGAGAAGAAAAGTGCCTCAATGAATCCAGAACCTTCTGTTAATCCATAAGAACCTCTCACTGACTCTCTCAAACAAGAAGTTTATGAATTAGATATATTGAATAGACATATCAAACAGGAGAATGAAACCTTGAAGGAACAAAATAAATTGGACAAGGCAATTCATGATAATACCATTCTACATCTAGGAATGTGGTATAAGAAAAATAGAAAGTTGAAAAGAAACAATAAGATATTGAATAGAATAGTCATTAACCTCAAGTACAGGCTTCTTATGAGAAAACCCAAAATGACAGTTACTTCAAAGAAGAGCAAAAGAAGAAATTTGGATGTACTAGCAGAAGTGTCTGAGAAAATGCATTAAAGAAGAAGAACTCACATTTTTGGAAAATTGCATGAGGACATGCAATTATTTTGGAGTGGGGTATGTTAAACTTTAGAATTACCTTCCCCTTGACATTTGTTCTCACCTTTTTCTCTCGTTTTCTCATAAGACTATAGATCCAATTAATGATAAATGCTAGGTTTTGTCTAAGGAAAGCATTAAAATGATCACCATATTATATTTTCATGTTCTTGCTATTTTAATATATTTTTGCAATTAGATACAGAACGTAGCCTATTCTGCAGCTAACTATGGATTCTGTAGCTACTCTCATGGTTTGGAAGGTTACATGTCAAATGAAGAACTGGGCCACATGGGCATTTCTAGAATCATCTCCACATGGATTATATCCTATTCACTTGGCCCACATCAACAGAAAAGCATGCCTAAAGTCATGGCCAAGGATGGAGTCAAATACGTTATCTAGAAGCAGTAGGACTCTTGATTTGCTCTTTCATAGCTAATCAAGAGTCTAACAGTTTTGTTGAAGAGTTAATTCAGATTAAGCCACCTATAGTTGATCAGAAGTTAAACAGTTAATTCGAATTAAGTGACATGTAGCTGATCAGAAGTTAAATAGTCCTATTAGAATTCAAATTTAGCCACTTGTAGCAAGTTTTTCTCATAAACAGTCATGTTAGAGTTAATTCGAATTAGCCACCTATAGCAAGTTTTTCTCTTAAAACAGTCATGTTATTTTCCTATAAATATCGGTTGCATGAAACTGAGAAGTACTTAGAAGCCAGAAGGAATTATAGGATTTTTGCTGATGCTCTGTATTCAAACTTCATTTTTGTTCATAATACAAACTTTGTTTTGTCAATGGTGGTTTAAAGTGCATCTTTAACTAGCTAGCATTCAGCGACATCAGTTGCAGAGGGCCCCTGCAGTGAAGGAGGTTTTTCACTTGTTGTTTTTAGTTTAATTTCTATTACTCTATTTTCCACAAGTCTATTTTCTCTAATTTAGAATGATGCTTCATTTTCGTTTGTAACCAATAGTGTAAGGATAAAATCACAACTGTGTAGCCTTGTTCTTCTGAGATATTTTATGGAAAAATGACTGAATGAAGAGTGAAGTAATAAGAATGCACAGTTGCTTAGTTTTCTTACTATTTTGTTACTCATTTTCTTAGCATAGAAATGTCAATTAGATGTATTAATAGATGTTCTCAAAACCATTTCAAAATGATGATGATTCTAACTTAAATGGTTAAATATCTAATTCATGCAGTGATTGAATTTACTCAGTACATTGTTAGTTTTACATCTGTTTTCCTTTTCTTTTATGCTTTTAGGTCCTTAGTTGCATCACTTGACATTCAAAAAATCATTTCAAGGAGATTGATTCCATCATATTCCAAAATTGAATTGTTGAATGTTTAAATGAATGCAATTACTAGTTACCTTTTGCATCAATATCACTTTTGGTTTTAAGAACTACATCCATGGATTACGACTAATGATAAGATAAGATAGATGCTATGTTTTCTTATTAGGTTCTAACTAGTTAACAGTTCTTGGTCCATTTTTAGGATATTAGACTAACTTAGGAACCTTTCCTTTCCTTTAAAATTCATTTGATCCATTTAAATATCTAATAGATTGTGTATTCTTAGACATCAAAGAACATAAACCCTCAAAACAAACATAAAAATACAAAACAACGAAGTAAGAGAAAAGTTAACTAAGCACATAGAGTGCATCACGCTTCATCAGTCTACAAACCTCGGTTGATAATTCATGCAAGAAATTTAGGACACTAAATTGACTAAATAGTGTATAGTATTCATTCACACATCATTTCTTTTGTTCCAAGTGCAGTAGCTAAGGATATACTGACTCAAAACGATCCAGATTGGAAAAGGGGTAAGTGGATTGTTGTTATATTAGAGTATGATATTGAAATCCGACCTACTAAACTTATCAAAGGTCAAGGGTTAGAAAAATTAATGGAAGAATCTAACTTTCATGCTTTAAATATAATTTTTTGGCAATATTTAATGAACTAGATGAGCTGGCGACTCCAATGGTAACAGAAGCTTTTGCTACCTCTCCCTGGTATGCAGACATTATTTATGTGCTACATAATTTACAAGCTCCTCCTGGTTTAACTAAAACAAAGGCTAGATTTATTAAACTTAAAGCTGTTAAGTTTGCATTTTGAATGAAAATCTATATTGGAAAGATGTTGGTGGTGTTTTACTAAACTGTTTGTTGGAAAATGAAGCAAATAAACTCATGCAAGAGTTCCATGAAGGAGATTGTGGTGGACACCTATATTGGAAGACCACTGCAAATAAGATTTTGAGGGCAGATTTTTACTAGCCCACTCTATTTTATGATATCCAAAAGAAGGTTACTTCATGCCACAAATGCCAAATATTCAAAGGTAAAAAGAAGATTTTGCCTTTACCCTTGAGGCCTATATCTGTTGAAACCCCTTTCCAACAATGGGGCCTAGACTTTCTAGGAGAAATACACCTTGCCTCATCTTCCCAACACAAGTGGATTTTGACAGCCACTGATTACTTTACAAAATGGATAGAAGTCAACATAAAGTTCCTAGATAATAATATCCTTGCTAGATTTGGTTGCCCTAGGAAAATTATTACTGACAATGTTGCAGCTTTCAAGTAAAAAAGGATGGTAGATTTATGCAACAAATATTAGATAACATTGGGACATTCCATAGCCTATTATCCTCAGGGAAATGGACTGGCAAAATCATCCAATAAAATCTTAATTAACATTATCAAAAAAAAATTGTAGGACAATAAAAATCATGGCACATAAAGCTGGTTAATGTATTGTGGGTAGGATAATCCAAACCTCGGGACTGTAAGATGAGGACTCTGCAACGCACTCACAGCAGTAAAAAGAGCGAAACCCTAGGCGCCGCCGCACGAACCATCTGCGCTTGCCATAACAGGTTTGGTCACTGATCATCCTATGGCAGATGCTGCAGGAGGGGAGCGCTCTGCCTCCCCTCCATTGGAGACACCTAACAACAACAAGACAAATCTGACAAAGAATCTGCAACATGCAAAGGCAGACCTAGAATCAGCGAAAGACAACACACGAACGCTACAAGAACAACCAGACCCAGAACAACGTACCGAAGAAGAAGCAGGCGACAGTAGACCCAATGCATCGCAAGCAGCTCAACCCAAGGTCACCTCTGCAACCTGCATTCCAAAAGTTGCAGAATCGATCAAGATCGAGCTACCAAGCCACCACATCAATGAGGAAATCCAATTCATGCAGGACCATGCACTGATTGAAAAGTTCTTGGGATTCTGGCCCACAGAAAGAGCCCTGAACGGTTGGATAGCTTCAAAATGGAAGCCCAAAGGACAAGTGACTCTACAACTGGGTCCAAAAGGCTTCTTCACAGCCATTTTCAACTGCCTAGAAGACAAAACCAGAATATTCGACGGAGGACCGTACTTCTTCAACTCTTCGGGCCTGTATCTAACAGAATGGAAACCACGATTCAATCCTGACAAAGAGGATTTCAGCTGGGCCCCTGTTTGGATCAGAATGTACTCCCTACCTGTAGAGTACTGGAGAGAAGAAACATTGGAAGGCATAGGCAACAAGCTGGGGACCTTCATCAAGGTTGCAACTGAAACCAAGACGCGCAAATATACCTCATATGCCAGAATCTGCGTTCAAATGCACCTCACCAAGACCCTAGCAGCTACGGTAAGTCTCTTTCATGATGACTATGAATGGAAGAAGCCTATAGATTATGAGCATATACCTTTTCGCTGTAGGAAATGTCATAAACATGGCCACCTCTTCCGGGACTGTCCATTAAATGTGCAGCCCAAGTCATCTCCCAATGAAACCACCTCTGACCCAGAAGGCTTTACAAAAATTCTCAATCGCCGTCGACATGCAAGGAAACACCAAGCTAATCCGCCTCCGCCCCAATCCTCTAAGGTGCCATCCAATAACCGCTTCTCTGCCTTAGATTCTCTCGACCCTCAATCTAGCCCCAATACCGCTAACCCTGACTTTCTGCATCCATCTCCGCCCTCTCACAAGCAAGTCAATACCCCTTCATCCTCTGCTCTGGCCCCCTCCAAATCTATAGATCCTCCCTCTGCTAAAAAAGTTGCCTCTGCTTCAGACCTGGATATCCAATACTCCTCCAAAGGAAAATCATTGCTAAATGAATCCACACAAGCTACAGATATGGATCTTGATGCAGCCTTAGCCCTAAGCCTCCATGAAGAAGCTATGGAAGACACCATTTTAGACATCTCAGCCCCTGACAACATGGAGGAAGATCACGAAGATGTAGATCTAGAAGAGTTCAACATCTCCAAGCTTGATATCTCCAAATTGGAAACAGCGTGTCAGCAAAAAGATTACACCATAATCCCTCCTTGGCAAATAGATAAGATTGAAGGAGTCCTAACAAGGGTTCAACATCATAAAAGCCTGGGCATCCAAGGAGGAAGTCAATGGGATGGAAGGAAAATCCTTAAAGAAGCAAAGAAACGAGGCAGAAAAACAGACCTACAGAGAACAATAGCAGTGGGGGAAATACTCATGAACTCGAGGCAATTCCCCAAGTTGACCAGGTTTTTCAAACCCAAAGCGCAATCTCCATGAAGCTAATCTCATGGAATGTAAGAGGACTCAATAGTCCCTCGAAACACAGAATGATAAAAAATTTAATTATGCAAGAAAAACCAGCAATCGTCTTTCTTCAAGAAACAAAATGCAGCAGCACCACAATAGATAGATTCAGCAATAAAGCCTGGGCGGGCAGTAGTTCAATCTCAGTAGATGCATCAGGAGCTTTAGGTGGTCTCTCCATTCTATGGAACCCACAGATCGTCTCTCTGGATAACTTCCATGCTACGCAGCACCTCATACAGGCAACTTTCCACCTCATTGGCACCCAAATCCATGGGCATCTCACTAATGTGTATTTCCCGCAATCAATTCAGGAAAAATTGGACCTCTTGGAAACAATCTCCCTTCTCAATGAACAAAGACACTACCCTTTATGGATAGGAGGAGGAGATTTCAACATTATAAAATCCATGGAAGAGAAGCAAGGGGGGCGTACCAGGCTCGACAGTGATAGCAACGGCTTCAAACACTTCATACACAACAACCGATTAATGGATGTATGTACCTCCAATGGTATACATACATGGTCGAACAAGCGTAAAGGAGTTCACTATATTGCCTCTCGATTAGACCGGTTTTTAATCTCTGATAATGCCATCCACCTCGGAGGCGACTTCAGTGCAGCCATCATTCCTCAGGGAGGCTCGGATCATTGGCCTATTCTTCTCCACTGGTCCCGCCCAAGCAACTGCAGCAACAGACCCTTCCGTTTTGAGGCCTTTTGGCTCTTAGACACCCGATTCAAAGAAGTGGTCAATCAAGCCTGGAAATCTTTCAACCCACCGGCAGGAGCCAAAATGTACCAGTTCCAGCAAAAACTGAAACATCTGAAGCAAATGCTCAAAATCTGGAACCGAACTCATTTTGGTAATATACAGGAAAGCAAACAAAAATTGGAACAACAAATGAAAGCCTTGCAACAAACTTTCATTTTGGAAGGCCGCACAGAAGAGCAAAGCCAACAGGAGCAGATCCTCTGGAATCAAATTGAAGAACGTCAAAAACAAGAGGAAATTTTATGGCAACAAAAGTCTAGAATAAGCTGGCTTAGAGAAGGCGAGAAAAACACAAAATTCTTCCACAGATCCACCATCCAAAGGTGTATGCACAACAAAATTATCTTTGTTGAAAACCAGCAAGGTGAAAGAGTAGAGGATCATGAAGGTATGGAGAAAGAATTTACTGGATACTTCAAGGACATCCTATAGGAACCCAACGGTAATAGGGATGAGGCAATCAAGGAAATCACCCAGCACGTCCCGAAAATCATCAACGATGATCATAATACTCAGCTGCTTCAGCCAGTCTCAACAAAGGAAGTAGAAGAGGCAATGGCTCAGCTCAAATATGGCAAAGCACCAGGGCCAGATGGATTCACAGCCAATTTCTTCCACGAATTCTGGGATCTAATCAAAATTGAAGTATGGGAGCTGGTGGAAGAATCCCGTAGCATGCATTGGGTCCTCCCATCCTTAAACTCAACCTTCATTGCATTGGTCCCCAAAGAAGCGACATCAACCAAACCTGAAAAGTACAGGCCAATAGCGCTCTGCAATGTTATTTACAAACTCATCTCAAAAGTCATCTCCAACCGCCTCAAACCGCTATTACCTCTACTCATCTCTCCAGAACAGACGGGGTATGTTGAAGGCAGACAAATCATGGACGGCATAATTCTCTCAAATGAAGTCATCCATTCTTTAAAGATACTCGAAAAACCAGGTATGCTTCTCAAACTCGATCTCTCCAAAGCTTTTGACAAGTTAAGTTGGAATTATATTCACAAAATGCTGCTCGCATTTGGCTTTAATGCAACCTGGACAAGATGGATCATGAGCCTCATTACTTCCCCCTGCTTTTCTGTCCTATTGAATGGCTCTCCCTCACCTCCTTTCTATCCCACTCGGGGAATCAGACAGGGGGATCCCTTGTCTCCTTTCCTCTTTGTTCTCATGGCTGAGGGCCTCAGCAGGCTGCTTAAATCAGTTGTTTCCTCTCAGTTTCTCAAAGGCATATCCTTGCATGGTAGTACTCCTCAAATGCATCAGCAATTTGTTGATGATACTATGCTCTTTGGTCATCCTTTAGTTAAAGAAGCCACTGCTTTCAACTCTCTTCTATCCCTTTTTTCTGAAGCCTCTGGCACCTCCATCAACGCTGCAAAATCCCAGCTCTTTTTCTTCAATACTCCCCCCCTTACTCAATGGACCATCGCCCAAATTCTGGGATTTACAATCTCTCACTTGCCCTCCAAATACCTGGGTGCCCCCCTTTCTGATTCAGCAATCAAGCAAGTATCATGGAGAACACTGCTGGACAAATTGGATTCAAAGCTTTCTTCATGGACCTTCAGAGCACTAAATCTGGCAGGTAGGCTCGTTCTTATCAAATCAGTCTTACAAGCAATGCCGCTTTATCTCTTCTCCATTTTAGCAGCTCCAAAAGGTGTTCTTAAGGCGATACGCAATCTCCAAAGAAACTTTCTCTGGGGATCTACTAGTCAGAACAGGAAATGGGCCCTCGTCAAATGGACAGAGGTTTGCAAAACCAAATCAGAGGGAGGGCTCGATCTTCGGGATCCGCTGCATAGCAACAACACAATGGGAGCAAAAATCTGGTGGAACTGGGTCACCAAGCCAAATATCCCCTGGACCCAACTTTGGCAAGCCAAATACGCCAGAGGCAGTCAGTGGAGTGATCTAATCCGGATCAATCCCACTTCAAAGGGATCACTTATCTGGAACAATGCAAAACAGCAAAGCAGTTTCATTCAAGAACATAGTTTCTGGGAGATTCATTCAGGCAAAACTGCCAGATTCTGGGACGACTCATGGCAGCAACTCCCTAAACTGGCAGATCTATTCCACAGACCTCTTTGGCAGATCCAAATGAATCAAGGAAGCATCCCTTTGGTTCATCAATACTGGCAGCCCTCTCCAACCCATGATCATCAAACATGGAAACCGGCACGACTATGGCAAATAGACTGGCAGGGGGAAGCATATACAGATATTGATCAGGAACTCAACCAAAGGAAAATTCGCATCTCCCACCAACAGGACAGACTCCGATGGGGCTACACGACCAAAGGCACCTTCACAACGAAAGAAGCTCATCATCTGCGCTATTCCAACTGCCAAGCGGACAAGGATCAACTCTGGGAAAAAGTCTGGCAAGCAGAGTTATGGCCCAAAATCTCCACCTTTCTTTGGTTACTTAGCAAAAACCGCATTCTCACCTGGGACAATCTCATCAAAAGAGGTTTTATAGGGTCGTCCAGATGCCCAAACTGCAATAAAAACTGTGAAAATATCTACCATCTTCTAGAAGAATGCACATTAGCAAAGCAAATCTGGCAGAAAGTCGAACACTGTAACGAGAAGGCATACCCCAGAATGGCAGATATAACAACAAACATAAGAACCTGGGCAAAAAACCCGTTTAAAAGCAGGGTCCTCAATTCCTTATGGAACATCCTACCTGGCTTTCTCTACTGGTCCCTCTGGAAGGAACGCAATCACAGAATCTTCAACAGCAAGGCCAGATCTATAGACGACCTCTGGATCAGTCTCAGAAAAAACATTCAAGAAACTTTAGCCATTAGAGCTTGGAAAGATGAGGACTGGCCAGAAAGCCATCAGGAACAAATCATACTAAAGAATTGGAATCTGGAATTCAAGTCACCAATCACTGCCACCATCAAACCTCCCACCAGATCCGCATCTCCCTCCTCTTGGTCCCCTCCTGCACCCTACTCCTTTAAGTTGAACTTCGATGGAGCGGCCAAAGGCAACCTCGGTCCGGCAGGATACAGAGGAATTATACGCAATTACAAGGGAGAATCAATGCAAGTATATTATGGCACAATAGGCTCAGATACTAATAACGCTGCGGAGCTGGAGGGTCTTTGGAAAGGAATATGCCTAGCAGACCAGAACCACCTTTACCCTCTGGAAGTAGAAGGCGATTCTCTGATTCTAATAGCAATGGCTAAACGAATACAAGCAGGAGCTAAAGCAGTCAAGGTTGCTAAAAGCTGGCGATTGCTAAGCCGCCTGGAAGATCTGGAGGAAAAGCTTCATACAGCCCTCAATATCTCCTTCCATCATGTTAGGAGAACAACCAACAAGGTTGCAGATCGATTAGCAAATCAAGGGGTGTCACAGTCGACATCATACTTCTCAGGCCTCCTAAATACAGTGGACAATGCTCAACTCAAACAAGACTGCATCTCTTTGGTGCAAAAAGACCTACCCTCCCTGGATGCGGGTGATAGAATGGAGTGAATGGCAGGTGGCAAGTCACATGGGCAGATGTCAGCCCGGACAAGCCACCACACACCACCAAGCCAGAACCATAAATGTGCAGGGGAGCTCAGGTCAGGCGTTAATCCATTCGGCCTCAAGCGAACTTATGAAGACAGGGACATTCTTGGGGAAGGCGGCCAGGGTACAGGTGCCATTGAATGCACCTCCAGGTCAGGGAATCATGGCGCTCCATAAGAGCGTTGTTCTCCCGCACAATGCGCAGATTCATGAGCAGGTCCTAAGGGCTCCAGAGCATACTCTGGCCAGGTGTAGAATATCAGCAGAGGTGCAGGTGAGAGTTTTAGGAATGTCTGGCGAACGCAGAGGAGGGCCAAGGGGCAGGGGCGGTTCACGGGGTCGCCCTCCAACACAGAGGAGAGCCACTCCACCAGCTTCCTCTGATGATGACCCTCTGGTTCATGGCAGTAGCCCGCATCGTGCCATTAGTCGGCAAATTAGCCAGGAAAGAGAAGACCCCTGGGACTGTGGGCATTTGGAGCATCCTGCGATTAAATATCGCATTCCCTGCATGCTGGAGAACAATACGTTGATTGTATCCGTCACAGTGGAGCATTGCAGTGACGTTCGCAGGCCACGGGAAGGTCTGACGGTGCCCAGGGTGAACATGGAGGTGCCCAGGGTGGATTTTCGGCACCCTCCTCATACAGAGGAAGCCGGAACTTCGACAATGCAGCCTGCCAGGACGCCGGAAGGAGGAATTCAACCAGCAACAGAGGAAGACAAAAAAGAACCACGGTTAGCGACGGAGGATGAGCCGTATGAGACAGACGAAGAATAATGTTGCAGCCCTCTCGGTTCTCTGTTCATCCCTTCTCTGTCTTTTTCCAAGTGTCGGCATATCAGTGTGTCTGTGTGTTTGTATTAATCCATGTGTCACTGCAAGTCTATGTGTCGATGTGTCACTGTAAGTCGATTATGACAGTCTACGTGTATCTGTGTCAATTGTCCACCGTGTTGGCTGAAATGCCTACTGTGTCGGTTTAAAGTCGTTTCGGTAATCTGGTAAGGAATGGTCATTTTGACAGATAGTCCTGAGAATTCTCCGCGGAGATTCAAGGCCTCAGCCTGGTGTAATTTTGATGTAATGTTCGAGTTTTTTTGTAATATAATTAGTATAGTTTTACGCAGAAAAAAAAAAATTAAAAATTAAAAAATTAAAAAAAAAAAAAAAATAAATAAATAAAAAATGTATTGTGGGTAGACAGGCTCACTACCAAAAAGTCAATAGGCATGTCTCCATATCAGCTAGTTTATGGGATAGATGTTGTTTTTCCCACCTCATTAGGAATTCCTGTTTTAAAGATGATGCAAGAATTGGAGGTGGAACCAAATGATTTACAAAGGAGAATAAACCAGACCATCCATTTCCATCGGACAAGAGAAGAAGTTCATAACAGAAATCAGTTGATCCAAGATAGCATCAAGAAAACATTTGACCGAAGGATTAAACTTGATTACTTTCAGATCACTAATCACGTTTTGAAATGGGATTCCAGAAGGGAAGAAAAAGGAAAGCATGGTAAGTTATACAACTTGTGGATGGGACCTTACATTATTGATTCTTACCAAGGTAACAGTGCAATTTTTTTGAAGAACACAGATGGAACAAAAATACCTGGAGGACCTGCCAATGGTAGGATGCTCAAGCATTATGTCTTTAAAGAATAACAAATTGTTTTTATGACATCCATTTTTGATACCATTTACTTTTATATTGTCATGAGTAGGTAGCTTATCTCTCAAAGTTGAAGCTCATAAAGAAGGCCCTAAGCTTTGAGGCATTTTGCCACCATAACTACAGAAAACAAAAAAAAATCAGACGCAACAAATACTGAAGATGAGGATTCAAGGCTACTATTCTATGATGTTCTTGACACTTCACCAGGAAGTGCCCTCCCTCGTTGGAGCCATTGTTAGGGTCCTATAAATTATAGGATCAATTGATCATTGAGTAATTGATTTTAGTATTTCAAATTGTAATAATATAGTTTTGTACAAATTATTTCCAAAAAAAAAAAGATAGAAAAATGAAAATAAAAAATGAAAAGAGGGTATAAATACAAAAAATAGAAAGAAAGAAAAAAAAAAGAGAAAAAAAAAAAAAGAAATCATAAATGAACGCCTCAAAAAAATGAATAAATGTGAAAGTTATGCTAGATTAAGTGTCACTATTAGCCTTTTAGCTTTGTAAACAATAAATTTGTGAAATTGTGTGCAACTTGTTTAAAATGCCATAATCCCTTTCTACTTGATACATACAGCTTAATCATGTTCAAGTTGTTTTCAATTTATGTTAATTAGGTTAGAATGAGTAACTTAGCCAAACTGTTTAATCTTGGCTAAGATTAGACAGGTAGAATAGGTGAATAAAGTTAATTAGCTATTTAATCTAGATTAATTTAGTTGATTAGATTATTTTAGTGTTTGAAATAAATACTCATGATCTCTTTAGAATAAAAAATTGATAGGGTTTGCATGCTCAAATGCACCTTCATTTGCTTAAAAAACATTATAATAGGAAAATCAAGATTTTTTGATGTAATGAGTCTAAGTGGTTCATTGTCCTAAGCTTTGGACAATGGGTTATAATTCATATGCCCGAAGCATATTGCGGGGCCCTCTTGTATTAAACCTCTCCTCATTCCGCTAACCCCAATCTACCATAGCAGTGGTTTAATGGCCCATGATAGGTTTTGGTTCCCCCAAAGTGACAACGTTTAATGACAGGGGGGAGTTTGAAAAGTGGTTTACCGCCCCTACATGTCGCCACCATGTGATTTTTGACTCCTTCCCCTCCTCTACTTACCGGATACTGGCCTCCACCCCCTCCCCGAAGCGGTTTCATCATCCTGCCTCAACCCACCTTCCCACCATGTGTCACCTCCACGTCCCATCTCTGCCACCATTCCCGACACGCCACCTTCCCACCATGTGTCACCTCCATGTCCCATCTTTGCCACCATTCCCGTCATGCCCCCTTCCCACCATGTGCCACATACACGTCCCATATCTACCACCATTCCCGTCATGCCACCTTCCCTTACCCCCATCACTCCCACCAACAATCCGCTCCACTCATCCACCAATCCCCAGCTGCCACGTCAAAGACTATTGCAACCTCCATGAACTCCCTATCTATTTTCTCGCACCATTACAGGAATTAATGCCATGTTTACCACTGTTAAGCCAATGGTTAAGGCTAGTCCATGGATGATACATATGAAATTCACCTCTGAGATATAACTTTCCTCCCTTGCTCATTCAAAATTTCTCTGTTAGTAAACCATCTCACAAAAAGATAGAAAAGATAGATCAATGCCTTAGAATTCAGCCTCTTCAAGGGGGAAACCTCCTTTACATTACAAAAATGAACAATTCTTGAATGATACAAATGACTAAACCTCCCTTTTATATATAGGAGTCTAAGGGTTCACAGTATAATCAAGCCGACATAACAGTAATAACATAAGGGCATAAAAATAACAATAGTGGGTTTCTATGGGACATACTAATAACAATATGGGGACAATAAGGGCACAATAATAACAATAGGGGATATAATGACAATAGCAATGGGAGAATCACTGGTATTATAGGGACCTAACATGCCCCTCTCCTTCCAAAAATTGTTTCACTCAATGCTTGAGTAGTTATGGATGCTTCCGTATAAAATTCTCATCCTCCCATGTGGAATCTTCAGCGGATGAGTTCATCCACTTGATGAGATACTCTGAAATTGATCGATTTCGTAGTTGTCGAGTTCTTGTTTCTGAGATTGCTTCTAGTTCCAATATGATTTTTCCTTCCTCCTCAAGTTCTAGAAATATTGTTTGAACCGCGAGGTTGTCATCTATAACCTTCTTTAAACATGAAACATGGAAAACTAGGTACACTCGGGAAGCTGCAAGAAGCTCCAATTTGTATGCCATTGTACCAATCTTTTGCAACACCTTGTACGGACAATAATACTTTGGTGATAATTTATTATCCTTCTTAGCTTTCTCAAGGGACATTTGTTTATATGGTTGTAGCCATAGGAATACCAAGTCACCTGCATCAAAACATCTTTCACTACGATGTTGATCTGCCTGTTGTTTCATTCTATTCTGCGCCAACGTGAGGTTATCCTTTAAGAGTTTGAGAACTTGTTTTTGATGCTCGATGTGATGTTCCACTGCTTGAACCTTAGAAATTTCTCTTAAATATGATGTGATGGATGGTGGATGATATCCATAAAATGCCATAAACGAGGTCATTTTTGTTGCAGTATGGAAGGAATTTTTATATCGCCATTCATCCAAAGGCAACCATTTGACCCATTGTGTATGTTTATCAGATACAAAGCAACAAATATATCCTTCGAAACATTTGTTTACTATCTCAGTTTGTCCATCAAATTGAGGATGATAAGATGAGCTATAAGCTAACTGAGTACCGAGACAAGAAAATAATTATGTCCAAAAATTTCTAGTGAAAATGGGATCTCTGTCACTTACAATAATCTTTGGGTGCCATGTAGCTTTTGAATTGTTCCATAAATGCAGTAGAAACTATATTGGCTTTAAATGGATGTGATAATGCACAAAAGTGTGCATACTTGGTAATTCTATCAATTACCACCATGATGACACTCTTTCCTTCAAACTTGGGTAAACCTGTGATAAAATCCATTCAAACCTCCTCCTAGCTTTGCCTTGGATTGGATAAAGGTTGTAACTGGGATCTTAGTTGTTTCAACTTTATTTTGTTGGCAAACCAAACATTCCACCACAAACTTTTGAATATCTGATTTAAGGCCATCCCAAAAAAATTCCTTCTTAACCCTATGGTAAGTTGTTAAAAATCTTGAGTGCCCCCCTAAGGGAGAAGTGTGCAATTCCATAAGAATCTTTTGTTTGAGTTGGGAATTCTTACATAGGTACGAGTGATCTCTGTACCATAACGAATCATTTTTCCAGCTAAATGTATCAGATGTAATGGGATCTTGTTGTATTTTTCGAATGAGTGCCCACACTTCTTCATCATTCTTCCATTCCTCCCTTGCTTCATTTATCCAATCTGGTTGGATAATAGAAATGGTGCACAATAATGCTTCCACATCCTCATCCTTTCTTCAGAGTGCATCTGCCACAACATTTTGCTTCCCTTTTTTGTAGATGATTTCAAAGTCATAACCCAACGTCTTTGTGACCCATTTTTGTTGCTCTTCATAGGATAATCTTTGTTCTAAAAAGTATTAAAGACTATCATGATCCATTTTTACCTTGAATTGTCTTCCCATTAGGTAGGTTGTCCATTTCTTAAGTGCATGTAGTATTGCCAACATTTCCTTCTCATAAATAACTTTGTGTAAAAACTTTCCCTTGATTGGATGACTTTCGAAAGCAATGGGTCTTTCATCTTGCATTAAAACAACACCAATTCCATTTCCTGAAGCATCACATTCCACAATAAAGGTTTTTGTTAAGTCTGGCATAGCTAAGACCAGTGCTTGGCACATTGCCTCTTTAAGATGTTCAAAGGCCTTTGTTGCTTTTGGAGTCCATGAAAATGCATCTTTCTTCAATAATGTTGTTAGAGGTGCTGCTATTCTCCCATAGTTCTTAAAAAACTTGAGATAATACCCTGTCAACTCGAAAAATCATCGCAGATGCTTTATGGATGTGGGGATTTTCCATTCCTTAATGGCTTTAATTTTGTTAGGGTCTACCTTAACACCTTCATGAGATACAATAAGACCCAAATATTCCACCTCTTATACTCCATAAAAACATTTGGAGCTTTTTGCATATAGTTGTTTCTCCTCCAATAGTTTGAGCACATTTTCAACATGTTCAACATGATCCTTCCAAGACTTGTTGTAGATTAGTATATCATCAAAAAATACTAACACAAATTTTCTTAGGAAGGGTTTGAAAATGGAATTCATCAAACCTTGAAATGTAGAAGGTGTATTGGTAAGGCCAAAAGGCATGACCAAAAATTCATAATGACCCTCATGAGTTCTAAATGTTGTTTTTGGAATTTTTTAGTATTCATTCTGATTTGATGATATCCTAAACGAAGATCCAACTTGGTGAAGTAAATTGATCCATGCAATTCATCCAATAATTCATCAATGATAGGAATGGTAAATTTATCTGTTAGGAAACCAACTCACCGAAAGATAGAAAAGATAGATCAACACCTTAGAATTCAACCTCTTTGAGGGGGCAACCTCCTTTACATTATACAAATGAATAATTCTTAGATGACACAAATGACTAAACCTCCATTCTATATATAGGAGTCTAAGGGGTCATAATATAATCAAGCTGACATAACAGTAATAACATAAGGGCAAAAAAATAACAATAGTTGGTTTCTATGGGGCATACTAATAACAATATGGGGACAATAGAGGCACAATAATAACAATAAGGGATACAATGACAATAGTAATGGGGAAAGCGCTAGTTTTATAGTGGCCTAACATGCCCCTCTCCTTCTAAAAAGTGTTGTCCTCAACGCTTGAGTATTTTTGGATGCTTCTATATAAAATTGTCATCCTCGCATGGGGAATCTTCAGTAGATAAGTTCTTCTACTTGATGAGATACTCTGAAATTGATCGATTTCGTAGTTGTCGAGTTCTTGTTTCTATGACTGCTTTTGATTCCAGTATGATTTTTCCTTCCTCTTCAATTTCTGGCAATATTGTTTGAACTGGGAGCTTGTCACTTATAACCTTCTTTAATCATGAAACATGGAAAACTGGGTGCACTCGGGAATTTGCAGGAAGCTCCAATTTGTATGCCATAGTACCAATTTTTGTAACATCTTGTACAGAACATAATAATTTGGTGATAATTTATTATCCTTCTTAGCTTGCTCGAGGGACATTTGTTTATATGGTTGTAGGCGTAGGAATACCCAGTCACCTGCATCAAAACTTCTTTCACTGCAATGTTGATCTGCCTTTTGTTTCATTCTATTATGCACCAACGTGAGGTTATCCTTTAAGAGTTGGAGAACTTGTTGTTGATGCTTGATGTGATGTTCCACTGCTTGAACCTTAGAATTTTCTCTTAAATATGATGTGATGGATGGTGGATGATATCCATAAAGTGCCATAAATGGGGTCATTTTTGCTGCAGTATGGAAGGAAGTGTTATGCCACCATTCAACCAGAGGAAACCATTTGACCCATTGTGTATGTTTATCATATACAAAGCAACGAAGATATCCTTCCAAACATTTGTTTCTATCTCATTTTTCCCACCAGATTAAGGATGATAAGATGATCTATGAGCTAACTGAGTACCTTAGACAAGAAAATAATTTTGTACAAAAATTTCCAGTGAAAATGGGATCTTTGTCGCTTACAATAATCTTTGGGTTTCCATGTAGGTTTTGAATTGTTTCCATAAAAATAGTATAAACTGTATTGGCTTTAAATGGATGTGATAATGCACAAAAGTGTGCATACTTGGTAAATCTGTCAACTACCACCATGATGATACTCTTTCCCTCGAACTTGAGTAAACCTGTGATAAAATCCATTGAAACCTCCTCCCAATGTTGGCATGGAATGGATAAAGGTTGTAAGAAACCTATGGTCTTTATTGTTTCAACTTTTATTTTGTTGGCAAACCAAACACTTTGCCACAAACTTTTGAATATCCGATTTAAGGCCATCCCAAAAAAATTCCTTCTTAACCCTATGGTAAGTTTTCAAAAATCCCGCGTGCCCTCCTAAGGGATAAGTGTGCAATTCCATAAGAATATTTTGTTTGAGTTGGGAATTATTACATAGGTATAAATGATATTTGTACCATAACGAAACATTTTTCCAGCTAAATGTATCATATGTACTGGGATCTTGTTGTAACTATCGAATGAGTGCCCACACTTCTTCTTCATTCTTCCATTCCTCGCTTGCTTCATTTATCCAATCTGGTTGGATAATAGAAATGGCGCACAACAATGCTTCCACATCCTCATCCTTTCTTGAGAGTGCATCTGCCACCACATCTTGCTTCCCTTTTTTATAGATGATTTCAAAGTCGTAACCCAACATCTTTGTGACCCATTTTTGTTAATCTTCAGAGGATAATATTTGTTCTAGAAAGTATTTAAGACTATCATGATCCGTTTTTACCTTGAAGTGTCTTCCCATTAGGTAGGGTCGCCATTTCTTAAGTGCATATAGTATTGCCAACATTTCCTTCTCATAAATATCTTTGTGTAAATACTTTCCCTTGATTGGATGACTTTCAAAAGAAATGGGTCTTTCATCTTGCATTAAAACAACAACCAATTCCATTTCCTGAAGCATCACTTCACAATAAAGTTTTTTTGAAGTCTAAGCTTAGCTAAGACGGTGCTTGGCACATTGCTTTTAAATGTTCGAATGCCTTTGTTGCTCCTGAGTCCATGAAAATGCATCTTTCTTCAATAATGATGTTAGAGGTGCTGTTATTCTCCCATAATTCTTAACAAACTTGCGATAATACCCTGTCAACCCGAGAAATCCTCACAGATTCTTTATGGATGTGGGGATTTTCCATTCAATAATGGCTTTAATTTTGCTAGAGTCTACCTTAACACATTCCTAAGATACAATATGACCCAGATATTCCACCTCTTGTACTCCAAAGAAACATTTGGAGCTTTTTTCATGTAATTGTTTCTCCTCCAATAGTTTGAGCACCTTGTCAACATGTTCAACATGATCCTTCCATGACTTGTTGTAGATTACTATATCATCAAAAAATACTAACACAAATTTTCTTAGGAAGGGTTTGAAAATGGAATTCATCAAACCTTGAAATGTAGAAGGTGCATTGGTAAGGCCAAAAGGCATGACCAAAAATTCATAATGACCCTCATGAGTTCTAAATGTTGATTTTTGAATGTCTTCAGTCTTCATTCTGATTTGATGATATCCTGAACGAAGATCCAACTTGGTGAAGTAAATTGATCCATACAATTCATCCAATAATTCATCAATGACAAGAATGGGAAATTTATCTTCAATAGTGAGCTTCTTGAGCTCCCTATAATCCTGACGCATGCACCATGATCCATCCTTCTTGTGCACCAATACCACTGGAGCAGAGAAATAACTTTGACTAGGTTGAATTATACCAACCTCTAGCATTTGTGCAACCATACATTCAATTTCACTCTTTTGGGCATAAGGATATCTATATGGCCTGATGTTTGGAGGAATAATTCCTGGAATCAAATGAATAGCATGATCATGATCACGAATAGGTGGGAGACCTTTGGGAGTCTCAGATACCTTGGAATGATTGTCCAAGATTTTTTGGAGATCTGGAGAAATAGATGATTTCGATATGGGAACCTCTATTGAACATAATTGTGCAATTACACCTTGTTGTTCCTTCTTTAGAAGATTTTTCATACCGATAGAGTTGATTATCTTTCCCGGTTTCCCTATAATACCCATTAATTCAACTTCCTTTCCTTCCACACAAAATTTCATGAAAAGTTCTTGAAAATTAAAAGCTATTTTACCCAAGGATTGTAGCCATTGGACTCCTAGTACCACATCAGCACCCCATTGGAATGGAAAGCATTGGGATATTCAGTACATATTCTCCCATGGATAGCTTGATATTATGGAACTTTCTAGAGAAATTTATGGTTCCTCCACTTGCAATAATCACTTGACACTCTCGTGCTGGATTTAGGAATTAATTCAATTCCTTTGTTATCTTACAATGAATAAATTATGGGTACTTCCCAAATCAATCAACACTATTACCTTTTTGTTCTTGATATGTTTGTCTATCATAATAGTTTGAGGAGTGGTAATTTCAGCCAATGCATTACAAGATATGGTTGGATTCATTTCTTCTTTATCTAGGGTTTGTTCCTGCAATATATTCTCTTCTTTTGACATTTCTTGTTCATTTTCTTCCTCCTCTTCACAACCTATGTAGAATAATTTCTTCTCAGCACACTTATGACCTTTAGTGTATTTCCTATCACAACTATAACAAAGCCCTTTTGCTCTTTTTTCTTCCAGTTTTAGTGGTGTCAGTCTTGTAGGTTGTGGAAGTCTAGGGGAAACAACACTTCCATATTTATAGTTGTGAGTGGTAGGCTTCCTGGTTTCCATAATTTTGCTTTCCATTTTTCTTGCTGACCTGAATGCGTTCTCCAATGAATCAGGTTCCCAAAGGCGAACCTCATGTTGGATATTATCCTTTAAAGTCCTTATGAACACATCAATCCTATGCTCCTCTGGAATATCTTTTACCCTTATGTTCGATTTTTGGAAGTCCTCAATGTGCTCCATCATTGAACCCTTTTGTTTGAGATTTATCAATTGGCTAAAAAAGGTGTTGTTTTTTGTATCCTCATAATGTGCTATCATTTCTTCCGTAAAAATTGCCCAAGTGACAATTCGTTTACGAGCAAAGCCATTGATGCCATACAAACTGATTTGGTTCCAAATATAAAGTTGCAATACGTACCTTTTGTGTGTTTTGCAAATTATGGAGATTGAAAAATTGCTCCATATGTAGTATCCATGTTCTGGGATCCTTTCCATCAAACTTCCTCATATCAATTTTTGGAACATGGTTGGTCTTCAATCCAACATTAGAGTCTATGAAATCATGATTAACATTTCTTTTGTTCTCATCATGAGTTTCCTTTACTACCCTTTCACCATTAGTGTCCATTTCTTGTAGCAACTTATTCAAATTTATCTTCAATTCTTCCATCTTATCGTCCATGCCATTCATCTTAGCTTACATGACATCCATCTTAACTTGCATGCCATTCATGTTAGATTCCACGCCATTCATCTTGGCTTCATTTACCTTTAGTTAGAATGAAGTGTGTTGTACTTGGTCTTGTAATTTTGATATATCATGTTGCATTTCTTCCTCTTCTTCACAAGTCATGCTAGATCTTTCAGGTTGCTTACTAGGTGTTTCCATTCTCTTTCTTTGGGGTATTAATTAATTCTAATAATTCTTCACTTTTCCCTTTGAATTCCTTCAAACTAATTTTTCAAACCAATCTTATGCAAAATTCAAAAAAAAAAACTACACACCTTTTTTTTCACTTTGTAAGAGCTCGATATTGAATCTATTGTATCCCTGTAACTACAGAACTTGAATTTCTGAATCATGTCCTGTAGTAGCCCTCTGAGTCCTCTTTCTAACCCCACAAGTTTGATCAAGATTGGATTCCCCAAGGAAGAGTTATGTCAAATCTCCCACAGTGACCTGATTATTAGTTCAGTAGAGCAAACTTGTACGATGTGCCACATGTCACTATTTCGACTTTAGCACCTGAAATAGATACACAGAAAACTATAGGCCGTCCTCTTTCTGAAAATTCTTACGAAATATCAATCTGATGCTCAAAACGAAAGTTATGACGATTTTCCCTAGGTCGCCTGTTTGGAATGTAATTCGGGAGTTTGCAAAAACCCTAACTTCCGCAAATCATATCTCCACAAATATAGCGAGACAAGCTCTAAAATTCAGACCCAAAGTTCATAATTATTTCAACTCAAATGGGTTTTTTTGTATCTTTTCAAATGTTGCAGAAAAAAAATTTATAGCGAAAAGGCCACGATGACCTGTTTGGAGCAGCAAAACCCTAGAATCCAAAGCTATGATACAAAATGTTAGGAAACCAACTCACCAAAAGATAGAAAAGATAGATCAAAACCTTAGAATTCAGCCTCTTCAAGGGGACAACCTCTTTTACATTACACAAATGAATAATTCTTAGATGATACAAATGACTAAACCTCCCTTCTATATATAGGAGTCTAAGGGGTCATAATATAATCAATCTGACATAACAGTAATAACATAAGGGCACAAAAATAACAATAGTGGGTCTCTATGGGACATACTAATAACAAGATGGAGACAATAGGAGCACAATAATAACAATAAGGGATACGATGACAATAGTAATGGGGGAATCACTAGTATTATAGGGACCTAACATTATCTTTAATAGTGAGCTTGTTGAGCTCCCTATAATTCGGACACATGCGTTATGATCCATCCTTCTTGTGCACCAATACTACTAGAGCAGAGAAAGAAATTTGACCAGGCTGAATTATACCATCCTCTAGAATTTTTGCAACCATACATTCAATTTCACTCTTTTGGGCATAGGGATATATATATGGATTGATGTTTGGAGGAACACTTCCTGGAATCAAATGAATAGCAAGATAATGATCAAGAATGGGTGGGAGACCTTTGGGAGTCTCAAATACCTTGGAATGATTGTACAAGACTTTTTGGAGATCTGGAGAAATAGATGATTTCGATGTGGGAACCTCTAGCGAACTTAATTGTGCAATTACACCTCATTGTTTCTTCTTTAGAAGCTTTTTCATACCATTAGAGCTTATTACCTTTCCCAGTTTCCCTATAGTACCCCTTAATTCAACTTCCTTTCCTTTCACACAAAATTTCATGAAAAGTTCTTGAAAATTAAAAGCTATTGTACCCAAGGATTGTAGCCATTGGACTCCTAGTACAACATCAGCACCACCCATTGGAATGGAAAGCATTGGGCTATTCAATACATATTCTTCCATGGATAGTTTGATATTATGGCTGTTTCCAGAGAAATTTATGGTTCCTCCACTTGCAACCATCACTTGACACTCTGGTGTTGGATATAGGAAGAAATTCAATTCCTTTGTTATCTTACAATGAATAAAAGTATGGGTAATTCCTTAATCAATCAACACTATTACATTTTTCTTCTTGATATGTCCTTCTATCTTGATAGTTTGAGGAGTGATAATTCTAGCCAATTCATTACAAGATATGGCCATATTCATTTCTTCTTTATCTAGGGTTTGTTCCTGGAGTATATCCTCTTCTTTTGACATTTCTTGTTCCTTTTCTTCTTCCTCTTCACAATCTATGTAGAATAATTTCTTCTTAGCACACTTATGACCTTTAGTGTATTTGTTATCACAACTGTAACAAATCCCTTTTCTCTTTTTTCTTCCAATTGTTGTGGTGTTAACCTTGTAGGTTGTGGAAGGCTAGGGGCAACAACACTTCCATCTTTATATTTGTGAGTGGTAGGCTTCCTGGTTGCCATAATTTTTCTTTCCATTTTTCTTGCTAACCTGAATGCCTTCTCCAATGAATTACGTTCCCAAAGGTGAACCTCATGTTGGATAAAATCCTTTAAAGTCCCTATGAACACATCAATCCTATGCTCCTCTGGAATATCTTTTACCCTTATGTTCAAGTTTTGGAAGTCCTCAATGTGCTCCGTCATTGAACCCTTTTGTTTGAGATTTATCAAATGGCTAAAAAAGGTGTTGTTTTTGGTATCCTCATAATGTGCTATCATTTATTCGGTAAAAATTGCCCAAGTGACAATTTTTTTACAAGATCAAAGCCATCAATACCATACAAACTGATTTGGTTCCAAATATAAAGTTGCAATATGTAACTTTTTTGTGTTTTTCACATTATGGAGATTGAAAAATTACTCCATCTGTAGTATCCATGTTCCGAAATCCTTACCATCAAACTTCCTCATATCGATTTTTGGAACATGGTGGGTCTTTAATCCAGCATTAGAGTCTATGAAATCATGATTAACATTTCTTTTGTTCTCATCATGAGTTTCCTTTACTACCCTTTCACCATTAGTGACCATTTCTTGTAGCAACTTATTCAAATTTATCTTCAATTCTTCCATCTTATCATCCATGCCATTCATCTTAGCATCCAAACCATTCATCTTAACTTGCATGCCATTCATATTAGCTTCCATGCCATTCATCTTGGCTTCATTTACCTTTAGTGAGAGTGAAATTTGTTGTACTTGGTCTTGTAATTTTGATATATCCCGTTGCATTTCTTCCTCTTCTTCACGAGTCATGCTAGAGCTTTCAAGTTGCTTACTAGGTGTTTCCGTTTTCTTTCTTCGGGGCATTAATTTCTGCTAATAATTCTTCACTATTCCCTTTGAATTCCTTCAAACTAATTTTTCAAACCAATCTTATGCAAAATTTAAAAAAAACTACACACATTTTTTTTTCCCACTTTGTAAGAGCTCGATATTGAATCTGTTGTATCTCTGTAACTGCGGATCTCGAATATCTGAAATCTCAACTTGCGGTAACCCTTTGAGTCTTGTTTCTAACCCTGAAATTCTGATAAAGATTGGGTTCTCCAAGGAAGAATTATGCCAAATGTCCCATTGTGACCAATTATAAACTAGTTCAGTAGAGCGAACTTGTACGATGTGCCACATGTCACTGTTTCAACCTTAGTACCTCAAACTGATACACAGAAAACTATAGGTCGTCCTCTTTCTCAAAATTCTCACGAAATTTCAATCTGATTCTCAAAACAAAATTTAGGATGATTTTCCCCAGGTCACTTGTTTGGAATGTAATTCGGGAGTCTACAAAAACCCTAACTTCCTTAGATCATATCTCTGCAAATATAGCGAAACAATATCTTAAATTCAAACCCAAAGTACAGAACAATTTCAGCTCAAATGGTGTTTTTTTGTAGCTTTTGAAACGTTGCAGAAAAAAATTTATAGCAATAATTCCAAAATTCCCTGTTTGGAGCAGCGAAACCCTAGAATCCAAAGCTCTGATACCATATGTTAGGAAAATAGCTCACAAAAAGATAGAAAAAATAGATCAACGCGCTAGAATTCAGCCTCTTCGAGGGGGAAACCTCCTTTACATTACACAAATGAATAATTCTTGGATGATACAAATGACTAAACCTCCCTTCTATATATAGGAGTCTAAGGGGTCATAGTATAATCAAGCCGACATAACAATATTAACATAAGGGCACAAAAGTAACAATAGTGGGTTTCTATGGGACATACTAATAACAATATGGGGACAATAGGGGTAGAATAATAACAATAAGGGATATAATGACAGTATTAATGGGGGGAATCACTAGTATTATAGGGGCCTAACATGCTCCCGCTCCTCTGTGTTTCGATCTCAAACCAGCATTTCAGTTGCTTGTCATTGATAAATTTTCATAGTGCTTCCACTCTAAATTCCATCGATTATTGAACTTACTTCCAATTTCTCACATTACATCCTTCACCTATCTATTTCGCAACTACCATGGCACCTAAAATCACCCATGTAGTTAATTCGATGCTCACTCCCCCTATCGACTTAGACCATATTCCACTTGCAGACAAAGACCACAAGCTTGCTGAAACATAGTGTGAATTGGACCTCTTCTAATTATGCTATTGGTTTTGGGATAATTTCCTTGATCTATCCAATGAGATACACCTCTGACAATCCAAACTTCTGTTATTTGTCGTCCCCCAATCCTATCATTTCCCAGAATTATTTCTAAAATGCCAAGCCTCTTACCTTGCAAGTAAGAGGGCAATTATCTCCCCAAATGGTGAAATTATCTTCACCATCACAGTTGATAGCATAAATTAAATGCTGCAAGTTCCCCATTGTGATTCCCTCTCCCCTTTCTCCCTTGAATCTCTCAGAGAATTTTACTAGAAATTAACCTTCCCCCAGAGAGTTGCCATTTTTGAAATCTTCCTCCTTGAAGACTCTTAACTCCCTAAGAAAAATCCCCCATATCCCTCTTCTATGTTCCCTTAAAGGACAAGACAGATCATCTTTGTCTTGTCATCCCTTCTTGGTTACTATTCAAATGAGTGGGTAGATGAGCCTATTCTAGGTCTTCTATCCACCCTTTCTTTAGAAGAAGGACCATCAATGACCTTTGACTATGGTCACTTCTTATCAAATGTAATTCATGAAAATTTCTTTCAGTTTTTAACTGAAGGAATGTTCAGATATTCATCAATTCTTATGTATATTTTTATGTTTTTTCAAACAGATAAGTTTGAAAAATCCCTCTGAAAAATCCCACATATTCCTCTTCTATGTTAGGTCCCTATACTACTACTGTAACCCCTCATTGTTATTAGTGCAACCCCCTTATTATATTTTTGTGCCCATGTAGTACCCATATTGTTAGTATTGTGCCCCATAGAAGCCCACTATTGTTATTGTTGTGCCCTTACATTATTATTGTTATGTTGGCTCTGATTATATTATGACCCCTTAGACTCCTATATATAGAAAGGAGGTCTTATCATTTTGTATCATCCAAGAGTTGTTCATTTGTGTAATGTAAAGGAGGTTTCCCCCTCGAAGAGGCTGATGTCTAAGGCATTGATCTTTCTTTTCTATCTTTTTATGAGCTGGTTTCATAAAATTTTGGTATCGGAGCTTTGGATTCTGGGGTTTCACTGCTCCAAACAGGTCATCATGGAATTTTCGCTATAATGCTTTTTCTGCAATGTTTCAGACGCTAAAAAATAACCCATTTGAGCCAAAATCGCTCTGAACTTCGGTTTTGAATTTCATATATTGTCTGCTATATTTTCGAAGATATGATCTAAGGAAGTTAGGTTTTTTGCAGACTCTCGAATTACATTCCAAACATGTGACCTTGGGAAAAACGTCATAACTTTCTCTCATAGCATCAGATTGAAATTTCGTAAGAAGTTACAGAAAGAGGATGGATTGTAGTTTTCTTCGTATATTTTTCAAATCTGAAGGTCAAAACAGTGACACATGGCATGTCGTACAAGTTTGCTCTACAGAAAAAATATATAATTAGGTCATATTGGGAGATTGAGCATAACTCTCGCTTGGAGAATCCAATTTTGATCATACTAGTAGCATTGGAAAGAGGACTCAGAGGGCTACCATAGGAATAAATTTTAGATCTTGGATATCAACAACTACATAGTTACATTCATTTCAACATCGAGCTCCTAAAAGCAAGAAAAAGAGATATGAGGAAGCTTGATGGAAAGGATCTGGTGACATGGATATTACAGATGGAACAATATTTTGATCTACATGATGTGAAACTATTACAAAAGGTATGTATTGCATCTTTATATTTAGAACCGAATCAGTTTGTATGGTATATAGGGATTTGTTCCCTTAAAGCACTTGCCACTTGGTCAATTTTCACGGAGGAAATGATAACACATTATGAGGAGACAAAGGGAAACACCTTCTTTAGCCAAGTGATAAATATCAAACAAGAGGGTTCAATGGCATAGCACATTGAGGCATTCCAAAAGTTGAATAAAAGGGTAAATAATATTCTAGAGAAGCAAAGAATTGGTGTCTTCATAGGTACTTTAAGAGATAACATCCAACATGAGGTTCACCTTTGGGAACTTGATTTATTAGAGAAGGCATACGAGTTGGAAAGATAAGTGGAAAGCAAAATTATGACAACAATGAAGTCTACCACTCACAACTATAAATATGGAAGTTTTGTTTCTCCTCGACTTCCACAACCTACAAGGTTCACACCCACAACAATTGGAAGAAAAAAGAGAAAAAGGGCTTTGTTACAATTGTGATAGAAAATACATTAAAGGTCATAAGTGTGCTAAGAAGAAATTATTTTACATAGATTGTGAAGAGGAGGAAGAAAAGGATCAAGAAATGTTAAAAGAAGAGGTTATACACCAGGAACCAACCCTAGAGAAGGAATAAATGAATTCAGCCATATCTTGTACTACATTGGCAGGAAATTACCACTCCTCAAACTCTCAAGATAGAAGGACAAATCAAGAACAAGAAGGTTCAAGAAGTGAAATATCAGGAAAAAAAGGATCAAGAAACATCAAAAGAAAAGGATACTCACCAAGAACCAACCCTAGAGAAAGAAGAAATTAATCTGACCATATCTTGTAATGCATTGGCTAGAATTACCACTCCTCAAACTATCAAGATAGACAGACATATCAAGAAGAAAAAGGTAATAGTGTTGATTGATTCAGGAAGTACCCATAATTTTATTCATTGTAAGATAGCCAAGGAATTGAATTTCTTCCTATATCCAACACCAAAGTGTCAAGTGATGGTTGCAAGTGGAGGAACCATAAATTGTTCTAGAAAGTTCCATAATATAAAGTTATCCATGGGAGAATATGTATTGAATATCCCAATGCTTTCCATTCCAATGGGTGGTGTTGATGTTGTACTAGGAGTCCAATGGCTATAATCCTTGGCTACAATAGCTTTTAATTTTCAAAAACTTTTCATGAAATTTTCTTCGAAAGGAAAGTAAGTTGAATTAAAGGGTATCATAGAAACCAGGAAAGTTAATCAGATCTAACAGAATGTAAAAGCTTCTAAAGAAAGAACAACGAGGCATAATTTGCACAATTATGTTCACTAGAGGTTCCCACATCGAAATCATCTATTTCTAGATCTCCAAAAAGTCTTGGACAATCATTCCAAGGTATTTGAGACTCCAAAAGGCCCCCCACCGATTCGTGATCATGATCATGCTATTCATTTGATTCCAGGAATTTTTCCTCCAAACATCAGGCCTTACATATATCCTTATTCCCAAAGGAGTGAAGTTGAATGTATGGTTGCAGAAATGCTAGAGGTGGGTATAATTATCCAACCAAATTCAATAAACGTAGCAAGGGATGAATGGAAGAATGACGAAGCAGGGTGGGAACTCATTCAAAAGTTGCAGAAGATCCCAGTCCAAACAATATTGCCAGAACTTGACAAGGAAGGAAAAATTATATTAGAACCTGTCACAGAACTGAGAAATTGACAGCTACAAAATGGATCAATTTTAGAGTATCTCATCAATTCAAAGAACTTACCCACTGAATATTCCACATGGAAGGATGATCATTTTATACAGAAGCATCCAAAACTACTCAAACGTTGAGGAAAACACTTTTTGAAGGAGAGGGGCATGTTAGGTCCTTATAATACTATTGTAACCCCTTATTGTTATTAGTGCAACCCCCTTATTATATTGTTGTTCTCATGTAGTACCCATATTGTTAGTATTGTGCCCCATAAAATCCCATTATTGTTATTGTAGTGCCCTTACATTATTATTGTTATGTCACCTCTGATTATATTATGACCCCTTAGACTCCTTTGTGTCATCCAAGAATTGTTCATTTGTGTAATGTAAAGGAGTTTTCCCCCTCGAAGAGGTTGATTTCTAAGGCATTGATCTTTCTTTTCTATCTTTTTGTGAGTTATTTTCAGGATAATTTCCTTGATCAATCCGATGAGAGACACCTCTCACAATCCATACTTTCGTTGTTTGTCGTCCCCCGATACTATCATTTCCCAAAATTCTTTCTAAAATTCCAAGACTCTTACCTTGCAAGAAAGAGGGAAATTATCTCCCCAAATGGTGAAATTATCTTCACCATCATAGCTGACAGCATAAATCAAATGTTGTAGGTTCCCCACTGTGATTCTCTCTCCCCTTTATCCCTTGAAGCTCTTAGATAAATTTACCAGAAATCAACCTTCACCTAGAGAGCTGCCATTTTTGAAATCTTCCTCCCTGAAGACTCTTAACTGCCTAAGAAAAATCCCCCATATCCCTCTTCTATGTTCTCTCAAAGGAAAAGACATGTTATCTTTGTCTTATCATCCCTTCTTGGTTACTATTCAGATGAGTGGGTAGGTGAGCCTATTCTAGGATTTCTATCCACCCTTTCTTCAAAAGAAGGACCATCGGTCACCTTTGACTATGGTCACTTCTTATCAAATGTAATTCATGAAAAATTCCTTCAGTTTTTAACTGAAAGAATGTTCAGATATTCATCAATTCTTATGTATATGTTTGTGTTTTTTCAAACAGATAAGTTTCCATTCTCTGTGCAGAGACTTGATCAGCAAGGAGAGCTTCGGTTTGTTGTTTTCTAGACTTCGTTAGTCACAAAAAAATCACAGGAATTCAATTTCTCAGAGTTCATAGACTAGTTTGTATATCCAACAACATGTTTACTAAGTGGCTAGCATGTTCTGAGGATGATTGAAGACATTCAGAAGGTTCTGCAACTCAATGAACAGGTCAAAATGGGGGACTGGTATCTTTACCAGCCATTCACATAGAATAGAATGTATGGTTCAGAGCTACCACCATACAAACTGCCTAAATATTTTCCAATGAGAATATTTTCCTTGGAATACGTCAGGAAAATAATTCATTCTGACAATATCCATTGCATTGCATCCAAGAAGATATCTCAATTCCAGATCAAAACATAGGTGGGACCCTTTATCTGCAACAGTAGAGCAGCAGGAGAGGAAGCAGACCTCATGCTAAAACAAATGAACTTCCCTCTCAGTTTCACTTGGTCTTATGACCCCTTTGGGGTAATTTCCAAGTTGAGATTGGAACAAAAGGCTACACCATATGTGCATACTCATAGGCTTGAAATAGAGAAATATATGAACCAACACACTTGGGTAGAAAATACTTTGTAGGAGGCCGAGGATAAGGTACTTTCTAGGACAACGTCAGAGACTCCCATACCTAGGGAGAAGATAGATAAGAGACCAACAGAAGATGATTCTCCATCAGTCACTGAAGTCTCAGCCAAAGAATTGAAAATATATGCTAACAAGCTTAAAGCAGGCTCAGGCTCTAAAATAAAATTCCCATCACTAGAGGACACACAAGGCACTATTGTGCTCTCGGGTTTGAAGACTTTTAAGTTGGACAGTGGTACCACAGAGTCCACATCATCCTTAGTTACTAAAGAGATTCCATATATTGTCCCTCATACACTAGAAACATCCACAGAGTAGAGTAAGTTGGACATTTTTCACAGGTACAAGGAGATTAAGTAGAGAAATGAGGCCATTCATGATAATATATCTACATAGTTCAGAAAACAATCTTCCTCCATTCATCACAGCCTCAGTTTAGCATATGATACAGAGAAGGGAAGGATGCATTTGGAATTCTTACAGGCCCAGGTCCCTCAACCAAAGTCAGCAGCAGATTTCAAACAAACCAATTTTGAATTTGAGGCAAAGGATGTCCATCCTTTGGATCAGATAGATATCCACAAGCAAGCAAGAGGGATGGTATATTCCACTTTTACACCGACTGCTATTACTACCTCTAAACTATAGCTTACTCTAAATAATGTGCAGTCTCAACTCAAATTGGAGAAAGTGTCCTCACTTTCCAAAGATACCAGAATCAAATACTTGGAGGAAATGGTGGCCAAAGCAAGCCTTAACCCAAACAATTCAAAATCTATGGAGGAGAGAATCAGAAAGAAGAATGATGACATTATAGCATTAAAGAAGAAATTGAAGCTACCAGCAACAAAAGACCCCCATGCTAAGGAACTTGGAGAGACAGAGCTACAAAGGGAAGAGATGTTGAAGCTTCTAGTGGAGAAAGGTGCCTAGATCAAAATAATGGAAGCAGAAATGGATAAGCTAATAAAGGAAAATGAACAAAATTCATTTGCAGTTGTTCCTCTTGATACAGTTCCCATTCCATCTCTGTTACAAATAGGTGTCCCTACAACAACCATGACAGCAGGAGCATCATCTTCTACTGTGCTTCCCACATCAGTTGTAGATGACTCAATTAAGTTAGACCAATCTATGGAAAGCTTGTATATACAAGAAGAAGAGCTAAAGAAGCTGAAGTTGGAGATAAGGATTTTACAGGAGTAGAGTACACGATTTCAAAATTCCTACTTGAAAGAAATACAAAAGTCCCATACATTGTCCCAAAGATTGCAGAAAATGGAAAAAGATTGTGCCAGGGGCAATACATTGACACAAGTAAAGGAAAATATATGGAAAAGAATCAATGAAGACATGGTGGATTTCTGGCATTCAATCCAAATTAATTTTTAACGGAAGGAGTTGATTGAATGATCAAATGAAGCCATTGAGCAAGTCAAAAAGCAACTAGGAGATAACCCCAAAGAGGCCACTGAGCTTTTCAAATTTCTAAATTCCAAGAATAATCAAGAATTGGAAGAGTTAGAAATTGAAGATGGGAATGAGACAATCTTGTAAGTCGGGAAAGTGCTAACTAAAAGGAAACTGATGAGACAACTTGAAGAGAAGGGTCAAAATATGAACATAGGTATACAGATATTCTTTTCCAAGCTGGAGCCTCTCTACAAGAAAGGACTTCCAAACCTATTAGTGATTAACGACAAGCTCAACACGTGGTCAGATTACAGTGAGAATATTATGAACAAGGCAAGAGATAGTTCAAAGTTTATAGTCAGAAGACTCAGTATGATAGGAAAGGAGTTCCTGGAAGCATTTTCATACAATCTCGACATTTAGTATGCGATCCCAAATCTGTTCATCACCCGGTCAACATTTTCCAAGTATATTGAAGTTGACGAAGTGTACAAGAAGTTGATGAATATGAATATCCCAAGTGAACAACGTTGGGATAAAGTCTGTGAGTTACTAGAGTAAAAGGTAATTTCAATGGCACAACTCAGCGTTACAACACATACAAAATTTCAGCGCCAGCCAACCAGCTATTCCCTAATTTCATTGTAATAAGTTATCTTAATTCAGTCCTATTATTTTGTAGATACATCCTCGTCATCCCAACAAGATATTTTTTGTAAATTAGTTATAAATACTTCAATTGTTGAAGTAATAGAGGTTGGTTTTTGTACGAAGAAACACTATTGTATATTTTCTAAAGCATTAGCAAATTTTCCAAGTAATATAGAAGCTCTTTCACAGGATTCATGTGTCAATTTTGGCGGTGAAGTGAATCTATTTGTACTATGTGTTTATACTTCTCTGTTTATAGCACATATTTGTTTTCCAAATCTAAATTATTCAATAGATAAATAAAGGGTAGAATTTGTTTAAATCTACACTCTGCACCCTGCTACGAATAATTTCTATGTTTTCTTCTGATCTTTGAATATAGAATTCATGTAACAATGCTCTGTATTTTAAAGTGAACCTTAATATGTTCTTCTTCTCCATTTCACTAAATTTAAAGAATCCATTTGGCTTGGTTATCTTTCCCTGTGAGATCTATCTGTAGATGCTATAGTTAATATGTATTTTATGCCACAGACTCCATAACCCAATGGAAATATAAGTTATCAACCAACCATTCAAATACAAATCAAACCCCAAACTTCATAACTAGCCTAATATCCCCTCAAATAAAGTTAAATCTTACAGAGAGAGCCCTCTCTAAAACTGGCAGGGCTAGATCCCAGCTTTCAAAGTTAGTTTGTGGTTACCTTGGTGATTTTATTTTACAACCTCAGAAAATTACTGAGTGCTAACACGTTCCATATAACCAATGCACAATGTTAGGATATCGGGACACAAAACCATATATTGAGCCCTGAAACTATGTGTGTGTGTGTGCGCGCCATATGAAGGGAGGTGACAAGCATTGGTAGTCTTTGTATAGTAGATTATGTGTACAAGTAGGTACGGTTTGTGAAGGCCAAAGTGGCTAACAAGTATGGCGCCATCATGTATAACATAATATATTTACATATGTTTAATCAAAGGCTCAAGTAAATGCGAAAAGCCTCGATACACCATTTTGTATATATGTATAAATATATAAATATTGTAAATATACATGTTATATTTACATTTATAACCTTCTTAAGGTGAGGAAGGAGAGAATCAAAATACCAAGGGTCTTGGATCAAGGAAAAAGGAAACTAAACCACAATCATAGTGCAAGAGAAAATGTTGGAATGTTCTTATACAAGTATTCAAGAAAAAGAGGGGTAATTAACTAAACCTTTAAATTGTGATAGAAAATTGATTTCATGACTATGGTGAAGTCTTATGAATTGAAAAAGACATTATTGGTGACATTGTAGAATTTCTTTATATTTTTGTACCTTTGATTTGTGTTGAATTTAACCTAGTAACATTGTGTTTAAAGAAAAAAAGTCTACTAATTTTGGATAGTTTTTACCTTTTGAAAGAGGGAGATATTACATCCTTATGGTCACACTTGTTAGTTTTTCCTTATTTTCATATCAATCATATGAAAGGGCTGGTTGAAATTGTAGACCATTCAAATCTTTAACTCAATCTATTGTAGTAATGACAGGCCTTATCTATCTTTCTCTCCAATATTAATAGTAGCTTTCTACAATGTCAATCATCATGAATTATGCATTGTTAAACCCAAGGTAATTTTCAATGATAGTTGTTTTTTATTACCTCATTTGAATGCAAATTGACTAACAATGTTAAATGATGGACAATGCGAATACTAATAATGTAGTCAAACTGCAAATAGTTTACAGTTTCAAGAAACAAACATTTTAGGTTAGTGAACATTTTATTTAAAATAAAAATTCAAGTATTTTATTTATGGTTGAATTTCTGTAACACAAAAATCAACGCACGTCGTCAATAATTTTTTTGTTCTTACACTGAAACCAATGCCCACTATTAACCTAATTACTTTGAAATTAGTGTACATCATACATATAGTTTCCTCAAATCACAAATCAACATATACACTGAAGCCAATAGATCTAGTGCAAGAAATCAAATAGGATTAGAAACCAACATATACACTAAAATCAATGCATCTTGTGCAAACAATCAAATAGAATTAGAAATCAACATCTACATTGAAATCAATGCATCTAGTGCAAGCAATCAAATATGATTAGAAATCAAAATCTTCAGAGAAATCAATACATTTATTTCAAGCAACAAAATGGGATTAGGAATAAAAATCCACACTTAATCAATGCATCAAGTGCAATCAATCAAGTAGGATCAAGAATCAAAATATGCATTGAAATCAATGCATCTATATCAGTGATAAACCAAAATATTCACGACTTTTTAAATCCAACTTCTTTTACCTTTTATAAAATCCGTACTTCCTCTTCCTCTATGGTTAATAATGTTCAATATTATATAATACTATATAATATGTGTATATGTCTATGTGTGTCTTTTTCTTCTTCCCTCTTTCTCTCCCATCCACTTTTGTGTCTATCTCCCTCCCTCTCTCCTTCTCTCTCCCCACCCCTCTATTTCTCTTTGCATTTCCCTCCTTTGGCCTCTCTGTCTCTACTTCCCTATCTCTTCCCCCATAATCTATATTTTTATCTCCCTCCATATATGATTCTTTGTCTCTCTAATCTCACCTCCCCAAACACAGACACTCTCTATCCTTCCCTCTCCATGTCTTTCTCTCTCCTTCCCTCTCTCTCCCCTCCATCTATATCTATATATACCTTCGTCTTTCCTTCTTTGTCTTTCTTCACCACCCAAATATACACACTCTCTATCAATCTCTCTCTCTCTCTATCTCTCCCTTTTCACTCCTCCCTCTCTCTCCACCTTTATCTCTTTATCCATTTCTTCTTCCGTCCCTCTCCCCCCATCTAGCTCCATCTCTCTATCCCTCCCTCTCTCCTTCTCTCTCTATCAATTCCTCTCTCTTTTCCTCCCTCCCTCTCACACCCTCTCTATCTCTCTCCCCCATCTCTCTCTCTCTCTCTCTCTCTCTCTCTATGCACTCCAATTAGGTCACTATATCTCTCCCTATCTCATTATTTATCTCTCTCTATCTTCCCCTCTCTCCCTTCCCTCCTTCACTCCTCTCTCTCTCACTCTCTCTCCATCTCTCCCTTGTCACTCCCTCTCTCTCCACCTCTATCTCTTTGTCTTTTTTCTTCCCTCTCTCTCTCCACCTCCAACTCTATATCTCTCTCCCCCTCCTTCTCTCCTTCTCTTTCACAAGTCCTCTTTCTCTTCTTTCATCTCTCTATCTCTTTCTCTCCCACCTCCCTTTGTCTCTCCCCCCCATCAATCTCTCTCTCTCTCTACCCTCCAACTCTGTCACTAGCTCCCTGCCTTTCTCCTTTTCTCTCCACCCCTCTCTCCCATCTATCTTTATGTCTCCCTATCTCTCTTCCCCTTCTCTTCCTAGCTCTCTCCTCTCCTTCTCTCTATATTCTCTCCTCCCCCCACCTTCACTCTCTCTCCATATCTCCCCTTTCACTCTCTCTCTCTCTCTACCTCTATCTCTCTATGTCTTTGTTCTTCCCTCCCTCTCTCCTCTCTCTCTCTCTTCCCCCTCCATCCACATGATCAAGAATTGTCACTCTGTGTAATCAATGATATATGTAAGGCCTAATATATTTTAAAATTTTGTTTTTGGGCTTGTGGTATTGATATGTCATGGTATTGGCCCATGGTATTGTAAAGGAACTTATTTACACGTTAATAATATCCATGCTAAAGTGGGGGTGAATATCCATGGTTAAGGAACTTGTTATATTGTAAGTATTAAGTTTTTTGGGGTTATTAATTAAATTTAAATATATTTATGGAATCATTATTAGTATTCTAAGGAAGGACTCTAATAATCATTTGTTGATTACTATTAGTTTAACATTGAACAATGCAAAATAAAAATAAAAAACTAATTTTCAAACATTTGATTAGACCATAACTTGAAGATCTTATTGTGTAATGCCCTCCTCCCACATTTACCCAAGTTAACCATTCCACTAGGGTAAACATGTTACGAGGAGTTACTATGATATGAATCAAACTCCTAGATCACCTTAAGGAAGTGGAATCGACAAACCAAAACCATTAATAACTTCCCTATTAGGTGCTATAGGACCCCCAAGGGCTAAACCACCCTTGAATTAAAACTCTTTTTTTTCAGTGCCATGATCTCCTAGACGTTGGAACAACACTACATGATTTTGACTGAAACCATCCAGTCGCATGGATGATGCCTACAAGGGAGCAACTATAGTCTTTTTCACCTAGTTTTATGCATGTGACCGTGAGATTTATGCCACTTTTCAAGTTAGGATCCAGACCTCTACCAAGAACTTAATAAAACTTTACAAAACCATGAATGACACAAGGAAAAATCCTTCCATACAAATATTAGAAAAGAACTTGAACTAATAAGGCCTAGCCATGATAGGAATTCTGTCAAACATATCATGAACATGAAATCTATGAGTCATAAATACACATCTAAACATAGGGGTATGATACTTATTTGAAAATCACGAAGGCGGTCTAGTAACTTCGCATAATAGTTGCAATAACATCTATTAGTTCATACTTTCATCTTTCATTTATTCATTACTCACAACATGATGAGATCCATAACCAAATTTTGTCATAAAACCATGCCTATAACGAACAGAGTAACAATAATAGAACAACAATGAAATTCTCATAATAACAAGTACATGTACACATAAATCACAAGAGGAAAAGAACTCTTATTAACATATGCAAAAGCCAACCAAGTTAGGGAGTTCCACATACCACACAACCATAGATTGGGCTGAACCAAATCTTTCTTTCAGCCAATGACCCTTGTGCCATATTCCAAGCATGAATGTGGGACTCACAACAAAACCAATCAAGGTTTCCTCAGGATTTACCATATATCCCATCAAGAAATTTCTAGGCCCAAAACCATCATAAATAGAACTAGGATTTATCGCAATCCCCAACGGATCACTAGGCCCTAAACAAGCATGGATGCCTCATCTCCTCTCCACCTACACCGTGAGGAATTTGTTTGTATCAACCTCTCGGCTTTACTGTGTATCCCTCCATTACTGTTCAAGGGATTCCTAGGCCTACGAGGTTACCACCCTCTAGGATTTACCATGTATCCCATCCTGGGATTCCTAGGCCTAATCATGGGTACTCCCCTCTGAGCTTTACTATGTATCTCATCATTCAACGGTCATGGATTCTTAGGCTCTCTCAAGGGTATTCACCTTTGAGCTTTACCGTGTATCCCTCCATTCACTGATCGAGGATTCCTAAGCTCAATTGAGGTGTTCACAACTAGGATTTATTGTGTATCCCATCTCAAGATTCCTAGGCCTTGTGAATAATCCTGAGATCACCCCACTCAGCTTCAAGTCCATCCAGCAATCCAACTCAACCAATACAAGGGAACTGCATAACACCATGGTTACCTGGAAATGGTAAGGCAAGGTTGAAAAACATTGTGACTCCTAGAAAAACCCATTCCAATTACAACAAGAGAACCAACAACACACATGAATGTACCACGCATGCCAAATCTAGCAAGGAAATCATACATGCAACTCGATACCTATAATTAATCGCATTCTAGATGCTTCAATTTTGTTATTCCTTACTTGATCCTTGCTTCCTCTTGCTTTCTTGTCCTTCCTTTTCCTTCTTTCCTCCAATGCTAGAGTTATCAAAGAATACTCTAAGCGTCCAAGAGTATGACAGAGAGAGAATAGAGAAAGATCTCCGCCATAGAAATGACAAAATGTTACCAACTGATCCTCAAAAGCCTTTTTATTAATGATGCCTCTAATTTATTCAATTTTCCATTATTTTCCTTCAATTTTCTCCTCACATGCAACCTATGACCGTTCACCATCCTTTTCTCCTAATTTCCTTTATTTTCATAAATAAGATGTCAGTTAATGCCTCATGAGTTTCCAAAACCTTTTCCTTTTCCAATTTCCTTAGCCATAATCAACCAAATAAACACCCACACTAGGATGTTTTTCCCAACATTCAACTTGGAATACATGTCCCATGACCTTGGTCTTATAATTTTTTATATGATTTTTTAATTGAGATTGTTACAGAACCCTCCACCTTAGGGTAACACCATCCTCTATTTTCAATGACACCTATAAACCAACAAACTGTTGAAAACAAAACATAATTCCTATGGAGCTTTACAAATCTAGCTCGATATAGTATTTACAATGATATGCACACATACACATATGTACATTTTCTCTAACCAACAAATAAAAGGATATGATGCATGCATCCACAAAAATGGAATCCAAAGGCTCGCACCTCCACCCTCAAAGTAATACCAGAATTCACCTCTTTCCCAGGAAGACCAAAATCCACTGTCAAAATCCAATTTGCACCTAATGTCCAAGGCTAAAATCCTGCACAACTAGTCCACTCAATGAACAGTTAATGACTCATTGTTCCAGGGCACACTCCCAATGTGCATTTGATTCCATATAGCAATGCTAATGACCAAAACAAATGTACTCCCTGACCTTCCATTCTCTACTACATAGTCCTCGCGCAATCCAATCATCCCCTTCTGTGCAGTCACTCACCTTCCAAGTTCCCCAACATCCCCTATCTTGGGTGATCCATCCCTTGGCAAGGTTTCCTCGCATCGAAAGTTTGAAAAACCAAGGCATATACCTGCCTCAAACCATCATACCGACCATAGCATGCTCATGGAAATCAATGGACACTATTGGGTACCAGTGTCCCATAACATCCCTGCTCTTGAAGTGCTTTACCAACATACTATTGCATTTTCCAGTTCCTTTTGTTATTGCTACTAACTTTCTTACAGTCAATTCCAATCACCCAACCGGAGACTTCATGCTCTCCTGTACCAAGTACATTACTTCCATTAGATTCAAAATATATCTATATAAATTCACATCATACCTCATCGGTAGCCTGTCAATAAGGCACACTTGCAATTCTATTCACTTCCTGTCACAACAAGTCAAACTAGTTGCTTGATCAAATCATCATGTATAAACATGTCACACCCAGTTAGCTCAAAACGAAACCATCATAAATAAAAATCATGAATCACATGCAATCATCATAACCAAAATCATAGATCACATGTAACCATCATAAATTTGAATCATATATCACATGCATAATAAAACTGAATTAAAGTATTGATATTGATCCTTTAATTGGTCCTTCGCTTCTACCTTTATCCTTTGTCCTTTTCGTACACACACAAAATTGGTTGCCACACCCAAAAAACACCCAACACCTTTTTCTTTTCTTCAATCACATACACATACACAATGTACATCACAACACATACATCCATACACAATGTACGACACCACACAATGCATACACCTACACCTGATATACATCACGACACATACACCTATACTTGATGTACAACACAACACAATACATACTCCTACATATGGTGTACAACACAATACACATACTTATACATAATACAACACAATTAATACACATGTCACTATGCCACGACTACACAATACATGTATGTAGTACCACATGTACACAAGACAACATGTACGACATAAAAAAACACACATTTACACAAGTATCGCATGTACAACATGTACACAGTACCACCTATTCACAACACCAACTGCAAAATGTGTACACATCATCACATGTACACAACACCATCTGCACAAAGTGTACACAACGCCACATGTACACCGCACCACCTGTACAACGTATACACAACACCACATGTACATAACACCACATACGCGATATGTACATGACACCACATGTACACAACACCACCTGCATGGCATGTACACAACAACACCTGCATATAACACCACATGTACAATATGTACACAACACCATATGTACATAGCACCACATGTACAACATGCACTATTAGGATAGGGTCCTCTAGGGTCAAGTTTTGGTACTTACTTTTTGTATAATTGTAAAGTATCTGTGATTTTTGGAAGCGGAGCACGAATGTAATAAGAGTAAAATGGGCTTTAGTCCCTTTGGTTGTTATGGGATAAGAAGTATTGAGACCCGTCGATGGTCTGCGAACCATGGTACTGTAAAAGAAAAGGATATACATAGAAGAGTCATATCGAGTCTAGAAGGAAACTAATAACTCATTGATAGAAGATCATTGATGGGGAAAGTAAGCTAAGGCAGGAAAGTCTGTTTCATATACTTAGGCGAAAGAGAAGGCTCCTGCAGCTCAGTGCGTAGAGACCTTGGTAAGTCTGCAGACTGAGTGCGCGACCCCCGCAACTGAGTATGTAGGGAAGAAAAGTCTGTACTTGAAAGAATACATCTAATAAAGATAGTTTTGATCCCTAAATTGTGTATCTGTGTATCTGTATTCATTTATGCAGTTTCTATATTTTCGCTTTGTATTTGAAATTATATGAATGAATGTTTATCTTATGCACGAAAGTAGTAGATCAATATGGTTTATTAATTTTATGAATGTTTAAAGACCTTCGCGAAGGTATAGATGTTGTTTATGTGAATTACTGTAATTATCTGTGTCGGAAGGGTTAAGGTTCGTGAAAATATAACTAAGCCCTAGAAGCTTTAGGAGCCCATCACATAGACCTCTGGATGCAGAAACCTAGCTCTGTCATCCCCAAATATTGCTTCGGGTGAGACTGCAGCCTGTGCTAACGGGTTGTTACTGAAAGGGCCAGCAGTTTAGGGTTTTGTTGGTTGGCACAACTAACTTTGAACCTGGGTCAGGGCCCATCAAGCCAAAAAATGGTTTTGTTGCTGGGACCAAGATATATCTAAGGAATGTATAATAAGTGGTTCCCCACTAAGAAAGAAATAAAAAAGTGGATAGATTGGAGACTACACATGTTCGCAGCTCAGGCGAACAAGAATGTGCCTCTCAAAGGAAGAGTGGCTGAATAGATACCTATTCACATACGAACACGATATATTCTTTTGCTCTTTCCCCTGTGAATTGCACAAGTGGTTGTCCAAATTGGCGGATAGTCAGGGTAAGTGGAAGCTTGATGACCTTATTGTGTGGACCCCAGAACTAGTGAAGCACTTGGAGGCTTCAAAAAACAAAATCATGTGGGTTGTTGACCACTTGATCGATAGTATTATGTAAGGATTCATTACTGAGTTTGTGGTCGATATGTCCACCAGTTATAGCGAAGTAGAGTGCATGTTTTTCAAGGGATCGAGAGGTAAGTACCTGAAATATATGAAGACCTAGATTACAATGTTATTGTGTGAAAAGAAGGTTATTGCTTTAAATTGATGTTTGGGACTACACGAAGTGGGAGAGCATTCAGAAGGAATGTAGATTCAGGCTCTGAATATAGTCCATTGTTAGGATCATTTGATAGTGATGACCTTGGGCACTTGGATCCCTGAGAGGCTCGAGATGGGAAACTTTTATGGAAGCTAAAAAAGAGCTTCACAAAAGCTTCTACCTCAGGAAGTCAGGAGAATACTGGAGGAAAAAATAGCACATAAAATGTAGACCCTTCATTGTTAGAAAAATTTTTGAAGACTTGTATGAAGCTTTTGCAGGATAGAAGGGGGGTCAAAGGGCTACAGGAGCTGATTGATAATTGTACAGGTAAGATTAAAAATCCTCCATAACAGCATTCAGTATGCAAAGTGGGAAAAATTAAGAAGCAAAGAGGTCACAAGATGAGACTAACTGCGCAAATTTGGGAGTATGATATGGACTAGGTAATTCTAGATTTAGGATCTGATGTGAATGTTCTGCTGAAGAAAACATGGGAAAGAATGGGGAGACCTATGTTGCAATGGTCTCTTATCTATCTACGCGTGGCAAACCAACAAAAGATCATTCTATGGGGCACCTGTATGGGGTCACAGTAGATATCGAACAAGCGAGCACCCTAGCTGACTTTGAAGTGATCGAGATAGTTGATGATAGTAACCCGTACCCTACGCTACTAGGCATTGACTGGGATTTTGATATGGACGCCATTATTAATCTCAAAAAGTTTAGAATGGCATTTGAAAGAAAGGAACTTCAGGTCATTGTTCCATTGGATCCAACTGAAGGTGCGTGATATACTGAACCAGTCCGTGATTATGAGAGGGGGACAATCTTGACTAGATTTATAAGATCACTGTGCGCGATGAGGACTGGATCAACCCTATAGTGGATGGATGAATCACATGGGATAGGGATATTTCCTGCACTTCATATTTTGATGAAGAGCTTGAGCATTGACAAAACCGATTACATGAAGTTTCCTCGTTGTGCTGTAATATGTTGACAAAATCGCTTCGATGCATATCCACTGAGGTATGAAATTTACCTTATTATGATGGGTTAGAAGATATTAATTTTTTTTTTTGGATAAGTTTGAAAGGGATGTGCTAGAATCACATTGGTTCCAAGCACTGTATCTGGCACTGCGATGTACGCCTACCCATTGGTGGGGTATGCATAAGGACAGCTTTGTCGATTGGAAAGAATACCAGAGGATGATGAAGTTGCAGTTTGGGTATGCCAATACCCATATGAAAGAGAAATACACAGGGAAGGATTATCCATGCGAATACTTGGTGTGATGGACTAAAGCGTGGGGAGAGGAACCGCAACCGGAATGGGTTCACATCTTTTGTCACACTTTGGATACCATCCCAATGAACTAGTACTTGGAAACTGAGCTGCAACATGGGATGGTTGAATGGTTTATCCTGAAGGAAAGCTTCCTGTTAACTTTCAACTTTGAAGATGATTTTGAATGTATTGATTAGGCACTCCAAGAAATAAAAGCAACAATCTTCAAAATACCTGAGGAACTGGTAGCATGGGTTCAGCTAGATTGGAATATGCAGTTGCAGCATGCGCTAGAATGTTATAATGTGACAATAGAAGAAAGCGAAGATGACCCCAGAAACATTATTATTCCTGAGTCCAAAGGACAACACAAGGTTGAGGGACCTAAGGCAGAAATCCCCGACATATTGGAGCCTTTAAAGACTAAACAGGTAAATATTGGATCAAACACGCAACCGAAGTTTGCTAAGATAGGTGACTATTAGGATGAAGATACAGTTGATAAGGTCGTAGTGCTGTTGCATGAGTATCAAGGCTTGTTTCCTACCAATTTCTTGGATCTAAATGGGATAGGAGGGGATTTGGGTGTGCGGAGCACGCTCGACCACCG
>APFE030158861.1:25883-67449 GCA_000404065.3 Pinus taeda
TCCTAGCTCCTCCTTCTTCACTCCTCCAAGCTCTCCTCTCTTCTCCTCTCCTTTCCTCTCTTCTCTTCTCCTCTCCTCTCTTCTCTTCTCCAACTCTCATAAACTCAAAGTGAGAAAATGAGAAGAGAATGGGGGCTTTATTCTTTTCTAAACTCACGCTAAACTCACCCTAACCCACCCCCTCATGCTTAGTTAAGTTAATTTTTAAAATAAATTAAAAAAAAAATTACCTTTTCTTGCTGCCCCGCGGGTTGCGCCTGGGTGGCGTGCGGGTGGCGCTTGGGTGGCGTGCGGGTGGCGTGCGCTTCCGGGTAGGTTGCGTGGCGCCACCTCATGCCCGAAGCGCCTCCGGAAGCGCGATTCCGGGGCAACGCCACCTCAAATGGCAGGAAGCGCATTTAAAAGCCGGAATCGCGCCACCTTAATTTTGGAAGCGCGCTTCACCTATGGATTCCGGGACGATTCGCCTCGAGTCGCGATTCCGGCTTAGGATCTGGGGGGGGGGGGGGGGGGGAGCGATTCCTGCAACTATGATACCAACTCTCGCGCTTTTTCAGATCTTCAATAATAATTCCGATGATCATTTTCCACATGATCTCCCTCCTCTTTTATAGTCTTAGGCCTTCCTTAATACCATGATCCAAAACCATAACATTTCAATACCATGAACCAAAAACTAGGGTTCAACACATCTGACGAGACGCCATGGTCCAAAACATAGGTTCAAATCGCAAGAACTAACTACCATGGACCAAAAGTATGATCTCCAGCATATACGCGCTTTTGTAATGTATAACCCACGTGTATACGCATCTTCGTCTAGATGAACCTGCGTATATGTCTTTTTCTTCTTTCTGAGTGCCTGAACTAAGATATGTTACCAAAGAGAGTTGCCATCAAGGACAACACCTGCGCCATAGCTCCAAACCTGTGCCATAATGCCAACATCCTAGTGTGCTAGATTGAGTCTATGTAAAAGTGAGAATAATCCTAACTATTTGGTTAGGTTATTTTATTACAAATTGTTTAATCTGCTAGATTATATTTGTGTTGTAGAAATGGGTAGTCTATGAACGTCTTGGACAAATGGATTTTCCCCCTTGAGATGTAAAAAATGTAAAAATCATGATGTAAAATGTCTTGAGGGTTAGAAAAATAATTTATCCCCTCATATGTCCTAGGTCCTAGGTAATGTTAATTTTCCAAAGGCTAAATTCGAGGGTCCTTTAAAAAATTAAATTTTAAAAGGTCCAAGGACTAAGGTTAATTGATTATTTTGCTAAAAAATTTATGCCCTTGGTCCCTAGGGTTAAGTCAAAATCAAAATTTTGAGAAAATTAATTCAAAAATTTAATTTTTGAAATAATTAAAATGCATTTAATTGATAATTTCGAAATTTCCTCAATATTTAAAATTTTGATGGATGAGATTAAAAGAAGTTTTGATCCTCATCAACGGTCGAGATCGCTTTGACAAGAATCACTCAAACTAGCCGTTGGAAGATTTGTCTTTAAACAGGGGGTCAGTTGTCATTTGGGATCATTCAACCTTTGAGTCATGTGCTAAGGAAAGCTCTCTTGTAATTGTTTTCCATGTGCAATAAAGAGAGACTTTGGGGTTAATTTCTGTTGGTGTTACTCTTCGTGGAAATGTTGTAAGATGTTTTATTTTCATGCATAGATTTATTTTCAGCCATTGATGATAGCTTTATGAAGAGTGATTTAAACACAGGCACCTTGTTGGGTCATTGGGGTTTGAATGATAGTTTAATTTCTGAATATAATGGCAGGTATCTCCATTAGATCTGAATTTTATTATCGTTTTCTCTCTCTATGTTAATGGTTGAATTAAGTTTGCAGGAAATCCTTGATTTTGAGATCACCAGGTGTTCGGGGAAGTCTTCAGTTGGACCAGCCAACTCCTGGATAGCATTTTCTGAAGAGCCCAGCTGGTTTTGATCCCGGGCTTATCAGTAGAACTTCTGTTGTGGATGCATGAAGGGTTTTCTGAAGAAGAGATTTTGTGGCCCTGGAAGGTAAGATCTGGCCTCAGAATCAGCTCTTGCAGGGGTTTCTGAAGGAATTTGAGGGTTTTCCAGGCAATCTGTCTGCAGCTGCATGGAGTTTCATTTTCACAGGAAAATTTTCGATTTTTTTTTAAGCAAGCTATGGGATTGCTGCCAAACCTCCACGCAACTTTCTCCCATTGGCCAGTCTCTGCTCTACCCATGTTTTTCAAACCCTTGCTGTCTCAAGGCTGCATATCTCACCATCTTTGCGTTCATCCTCAAAGCCATCACACTGTCGTAGCTTCGTCTCTTGTATCCGCAGCCTTGCTCCTCTCCATCGTGCTGCCTCCTCCTCGTCAACCTCCACAACTGCATATACTTGTGTCCTCCCTACGCAACTCCACCTTCCTTCCTCTGTCGCGTCCACTCCAGCAACCCGTGAATTTTTTCCCTACAGTCAAGCCTCTCTCTATCCGTAGCCTCCACGTGATTTCATTGTTCCCTGCGACAAGCCCAAACATCCCTTTGCATTGAGCTGGCTGCTATCGTAACTACGCACTGCCCATCAGCTGGCCATTTCACATTCTCCCTCACGCAGGCTTCATCCTTGTCACGCAATCTCCACGCATTCTCCCTTTAGCTGCTCATTCAACAAGCCCTCGCTCCTTCTCCACCCCCGCAGTGGTTCCCCCCCCCATCGACCTACACAATTGCAAACAAAAAGCATATCCAGACATTCGATATTCTCTTTTTTTTTTATGCGTTACATTTAGTTAGGGTTGGCATAGTTAGATTCGATACTTAGGTTAGCGTATTTTTTTATTTATTTTTTTATGAAGTGTGCGTTAACATATAAAAATTAAAAAAATTCGATTTTCGTTTTTGTTATATATTTGATACTATTTGGTGTTAGTTTTAATCAGATTTTTATTTTTTTAAATTAGGTTTTAGTCTTAGAATTAGATATATTTAAGTTTAGTTTTGCTTTATTTATTTATTTTAAAATAAATCAAAAACAACAATAAAAATAAAAAATAAAAAAAATCCAAATAAGCATAAAAAAGGGTTAGTCTTTAGGTTTCGTTTTTTTCTTGTTTAGATTTTCATATAAAATAATAAAATAAAATAAAAAGTTTTGTCTATTTTTCTCACATTTAGTCTTGCTTGAAATATCAGAAAATTTCCGAAGGAAAAGTTAAGTGGCAAATTAAAATTTTTCTCTTGGTGCCTTTTTGTGCTAAGGCTAAACTTTGAAAGGTGGACCTTCGTGGTATTAATATCTGTCATCCTTCTATAGTTAAATGTACTTAATTTTTATATCTAGAGATTAACTATTTGAAGGCGATGAAATTTTCCTGGATTTGGGTCATTGAGCATAATCTTTCAATTCTAAATTCTAGCTGGTTAGCATTTAAATTTTGTGGTTATTTAAAGCATTTGCTTCTCTTGAAATTTAATTGCTAAGACATTGTGCTTCTATAGAAAATCTTTCGTTATTTCTTGAATTATATAATGCTCGTTATATATCAGATATTTTACAAATTTTTCAAGCAATCATTAATTATTTCATAAGCAGCAACAGCTAATTGATTACCTTGGATCATTGACTCCATAAGGCATTGGTTGTAATCATTTAAAATTTAATCAAGTTCTAAGTTTCGCTAAGCCTTAATCAAGTATTCGATTGCTTCGCTGTGTCTCCCGAACCGGCTGATTCACAGTTGGTTCTCTTCTATCCCATAGGGTCTACCCCCCTTAGCCTGCTATAGGGAGACGACTTAAATGGAGAGATCGGGACCAGGGTGATAGCCCCCGCTCTGAGCATTGTCGCGGTGCCTAGACACTCTGTGCGACAACATTTTTTGGTGCCGTTGCTGGGGACATTTTATTCTCGGCGTTTCAACGATATTTCGTCATCATTCTTCTCATTTCTCATCTTCTCATTTTAGCCGGCAACGCCAACATTTTTTGGCGCCGTTGCCAGGGACATTTTATTTTCAGCGTTTCAACGACATTTCCTCATCGTTTTTAATCATCTCATCTTTTCCGCCATTCATTAGCCTATCATGTGACATAACATTTTCCTGGCGTCATTTGATCTTTTCATCGCCGTATCTTTCATCATCTCGTTAATCAGCACCTGGACATCTCAGTTCGCTTCTTGTTTGGGTGGCGACTCCATTTCTTTTCATTTATTTTTTCTCAGACAAGAAGCCCTCCCTTATATCCGGTTGTTGTTTCCTTTTGGATCCTAGAGTTAGAATCATGTTCAAGTGGCAACTCCACTTCTTTCATCTCTTGATTTTCTTGAGCAGAGGTCTCTCTCTATCATCCATTTGGTCCCTCATTATTCATCATGTATTACTCGTTTACCCCGTGTCATTTTACTGATGTTCTCCATGATATTCCAGAAGTGGCCATTCATAAAATGTCTTTGTTCTCGGGTGGTGATTCAGTCGCTGTTAGAAAGCATCTATGCAGGTTTTCTCGTATAATGCTCATATTGTAGTTCTCCTCAGTATGATCATGAAGATGTCAAAATGTGTCTATTTGTCTTTTCTTTAGAGGGTTATGCTTTGAATTGGTTTAATAATTGTCCTGAAGATTCTTTCACTTCTTTACAAGACATCATTCGTGCTTTTAAAGATAGATATTGTTATCAAGATAGCTCGCCTTGTGCCCCTAAAATTATGCAACAGAATGAAAGTGATCTGGTGAAGGATCCAACTGTTGATGAAAGATTTCAAGACAATTCTCCATATCAGAGTGTGCCATCCACTTGCACTGTTACAGATCAAATTCATGACAATGGGAAGACAGGGACAAGTTGTCAAATCAGTGTCGATAATGAAAGGGAAAATCAAAAGCAAATTATAGATGAACTAGTGCGGCTGGTAAAAAATATGGAGATTAATCAAGAAAAAATTGTAACTAATTACGTCAATGATATGAGAACTTTATACACCCACCTGGAAAAGTGAGATAAGGAGATGGAAACCATGAAAGCTAATCATGACAGGGAAATTAATTCTATGCAAAACAAGTTATTAACTATGGATGAAGAGATGACCATCACGACATTCGATTATAATAATCAGTTCACTGCCATGCAAGCAAATCATAAGAAAGAGATAAACTCTATGCAACATTGCTTGATGACCATAAAGGCAAAGAATGACAAAGTAATTAAAGAGATGGAAGCTAGTCAGATATGTCTTCAGAACAAGTTATTGAGCATGGAGGAAGACCATGCCAGGGAAATCAATGCTATGAAGGATGCCATAACGATATAGGTGCGGAAATTTCAACATCAATCAGAGGATGAAAAGAACAAGGAGACATCGACAGACCAAAAGCCTCCTTATTTGCTGCAACAAGCTCCATCTTATTATGAGGAGGTCATTTGTTCCATTGAAAAGTGGTTAATTGAAGGTGACCCGGATAAAATTGAAAACAATAAAGATCAGATGCAAAATGAAGAAAGACATGTCACGCATATCTTATATACTTCATCTGAGAGTTTTGAAGCAGAAGTTTCCATGTCATCAGTGATACACCCTGCCACAAAGTAAAAATGCAAGAGAAAGAGAATAAGAAAGTGATTTGATGCATCAGATGGTCGTAAACAACTTGATTTTCGGATAGGAAAAAGTCCTACCATATGCAGGATTGGACATGGCACATCCGAGAAACAACCGACAGATTTGCCTGAAAGTAGTCAAATGCTCAGTATACACTATATTGAACACATCCGATGCCATGGGGCATCCTCTATATTTCTGACCCTACACCTTGTCTTTTCAGCATTTCATTTCTGTCTTAGGATTATATCTACTTTTCATGTTACTAGATAGTTAATAACTGAAGAGCTTATATCTTTCCTGTGCTTAATGTTATATGATAATTTTTGGATAGATGCTACTTATGTTTTATTGTGTGTTGCGTGGATGCAAATTCGGGATTCACATTCCTACAGTGCAGCAACGTGTCCCCAAGTAGAGCTAGATGTTGACCACTACGTGTCAACTACCCATAGCAGTACACCCCCTTTTTTCGCAAAAGGGATAGCGCTTGATCAACGTGTCCGTGCCGTTCAACTATCATCATCAGCGTGATCATGTTATATTGTAAACCCTTTCTGCAGGTGTAAATTGTAAATAATCTCAGCAGATCCATGTCATGTATGTAATTGCCTAGGTAAACCTAATTTTTTTATGACGATCTACATTCCGGAAGGTTTTTTGTCTCACTGATCCATGACTGGCAGAGTTTTCCTTCAGCCTTACCCCAAAGCCGGAATGGACTTTGTCACCAGAATGTTACGGGAGTACTAGTGTGCTAGATTGAGTCTATGTAAAAGTGATTTGGAAATAATCCTAGCCATTTGGTTAGGTTATTTTATTACAAATTGCTTGATCTACTAGATTATATTTGTGTCACAGAAATGGGTAGTTAGTGAGGGTCTTGGTCAAATGGATTTTCCCCCTTGAGATGTAAAAAATGTAAAAAATCATGATGTAAAATGTTTTGAGGGTTAGAAAAATAATTTATCCCTCATAAATCCTAGGTCCTAGGTAATTTTAAATTTTCCAAAGGCTAAATTCGAGGGTCCTTTAAAAAATTAAATTTTAAAAGGTCCAGGGGCTAAGGTTAATTGATATTTTACTAAAAAATTTATGCCCTTGGTCCCTAGGGTTAAGTCAAAGTCAAAATTTTGATGAAATTAATTCAAAGATTTAGTTTTTGAATTAATTAAAATGCATTTAATTGATAATTTCGAAATTTCCTCAATATTTAAAATTTCGACGGATGAGATTAAAAGAAGTTTTGATCCTCATCAACAGTCGAAATCTCTTTGACAAGGATCACTCGAACTAGCCGTTGGAAGATTTGTCTTTAAATAGGGAGTCAGTTGTCATTTGAGATCATTCGACCTTTGAGTCGTGTGCTAAGGAAACCTATCTTGTAATTGTTTTTCATGTGCAATAAAGAAAGACTTTGGGGTTAATTTCTACTGGTGTTACTCTTCGTGGAAATGCTGTAAGATGTTTTATTTTCATGCATAGATTTTTTTGTCAGCCATTGATGATCGCTTTATGAAGAGTTATTTAAACACAGGTATCTTGTTGGGTCACTGGGGTTTTAATTTCTGAATATAATTGCAGGTATCTCCATTAGATCTAAATTTTATTGTCGTTTTCTCTCTCTATGTTAATGGTTGAATTAAGTTGTGCAGGAAATCCTTGATTTTGAGATCACCGAGCGTTCGGGGAAGTCTTCAGTTGGACCAGCCAACTCCCGAATAGCATTTTCTGAAGAGCCTAGCTGGTTTTGATCCCGGGCTTATCATTAGAACTTCTGTTGTGGATGCATGAAGGGTTTTCCGAAGCACCACATCTTAAATTTAAAATTTTAAAAAATATGTGTGGCATAATGACAAATCTGGCTATTTAGAGCTTTCAGCGTGTAATTACTGTAATTATTTAACTAGGGCTTTTTCATTGTATATTTTGTTTCTGGGCGTTTTCTTTTTGCCATTTGCAGGTTGCAGATCTGAAGAGGAGATTTTGTGGCCCTGGAAGGTAAGATCTGGCCTCAGAATCAGCTCTTGCAGGGGTTTCTAAAGGAATTTGAGGGTTTTCCAAGCCAACTATCTGCTGTTGCCTAGGGTTTCATTTCACAGGAAAATTTTCAATTTTTTTTTTAAGCAAGCTGTGGGATTGCTGCCAAACCTCCACGCAGCTTTCTCCCACTGGCCAGTGTCTTCTCTACCCGTGTTTTTCAAACCCTTACTGCCCCAAGGCTGCATATCTCACCATCTCTGTGTTCATCCTCAAAGCCATCACACTGCCATAGCTTCGTCTCTTGTATCCGCAGCCTTGCTCCTCTCCATCGTGCTGCCTCCTCCTCGTCAACCTCCACCACAGCATATCCCTGCGTCCTCCCTACGCAACTCCAGCTTCCTTCCTCTACCGCATCCACTCCAGCAACCCGTGAATTTTTTCCCTATAGTCGAGCCTCTCTCTATCCGCAGCCTCCACGTGATTTCATTGTTGCCTACGACAAACCCAAACATCCCTCTGCATTGAGTTGGCTGCTATCGTATTTATGCACTACCCATCAGCTAGCCATTTCACATTCTCCCTCACGCAGGCTTCATCCTTGTCACGCCATCTCCATGCATTCTCCCAATGTTACTTGGGAGTGGGAGCGACATTTTCAGAAGCTCCCGGTTTGGGAGCGAATCCCGGAGCGATTTTTTAAAAATATATATTTTTTTATATTTTTTTATTTTTTGATACAATATTGTCAACAAAAAACATGTAGAATGATGAATTAATATAAAAAACATAAAAAAAAAACATTAGATTGATCATTGAACCATATCACATCAATCATCTAGAAGTATAAATCTTTCATCAACCATGTCAACAAGTTAGTAACATACATATTACAACTGCAAACATATTGATGTCTCGTGAATCATGATTCATCAAATTCAATCTTAAAGTTTCAACTTCAAGCTTTCAAAATTGAAAATTCAATATATAACATTTATCATCATTGATCACCAAAGTTGTACTTGTAAGCTAAGTTTAACAATTACAAGAAATAATATCTTAGATATTTCTAAATTCTAACTTCTAACTATTAACATGAAATGAAATGTTATAAAATGAAACATGAATAATGAAATGAAATGAAACAACTTTAGTCTTTCACGAAGCATCATATTCATAATTGACAATCATCACCAATGAGTTATAATTGCCAACTTCAAACTTGAAATTTTCATTGTCACAGTTATATATTGTTTACAAAAAATATCATTATGATATGAAAGGGTCAAGAGTCAAGAGTCAAGGACTCAAGACTCAACAGTTATGAAAACTAATAGAAACTAGAAAAGACAAGTAAACTGTAAAATCTACATGTGGCCCTTGCCATGAGAGTCTCCAAGAGTATGAGTAGGTCGTGGTGGTCTTCTAGGAGTCTCCCGCGCAGACCGACGACCAAAACTAGAAGGCACATTCCCTCCACGTGAGGGTGTAGATGGAGGTGGCTATAGCAAAGGAACAAGACTTGAAACTCGATCACCGCTACTGGATGGTGGAGGTGGCATGGCTGCTGCAGCTGCTTCATCTTCATCCCTTATAAGTTCCTCTTCCAGTTCTTCAAGATGTATAGTGCCATCCTCCAAATTGTCTTCCTCTGGGTGGTTGTCCCAAATTTTATATGTGGGATCCTCTTAAGCCCGATCATAGTAATGACTCAACAAACTCAAGTTGTAGTGCACATAAACCAAGCTTTCTGCCCGGTTTTCATTGAGTTTGTTTCTTTTCACATTATGTATGAAGCTGTAGATACTCCAATAGCTCTCTGCAGAAGAAGTATTTACGACCTATGATAGAACTTTTTTTGCCAATTTTGGCAAAAGTCCCTGGCCGCCATATGTTTCCCACCATGTGAGAGAATCAAATCTGTCTCTCTCTTCCATTGCATGGAAGTTACCAAACAAACCAGTACCACTGAAGTATTTGCCTATTTCAAGGCGCACAGCTGCACATTCCTCCATGTCAGGTATCAACTTTTCTAATGCTTGCAAATATCCACTAGTTACCTCTACATCTAAATGGGGTTTGGTCCTAATCCCACCCCCTGGTGTAGGTTGGCCCAACCAAGATGTAGAGCAATATTTTGGCGTAAGGATATATGCCAAGCAATGTAGTGGAAGATTAAGTTTATTCCATCGTTCACACACACAATCGTGAATCATTGTACAAATCGGGATCTCTGTTATGAATAGTATCTTTTATTTGCCCCAACATGGTATCCATCTGCTCATACACCTCACCAATCACTGGTTTATCTGTATCTGCAGACCAAATCATGTGATAAATGGGCTTGGTGAAATCCAATACTTGCCTCACACTTGTCCAAAACTGACCATCAAGAGCGGCCTCCTCCACCAGTTCAAAACCTCGCCTGTCAGCTACATTTGTAGCCCTTTCCTTTAATACCTGCCAATGTGGACTTGACACCATGCTAGCCAATGACTCTCTTACCTTCAAAAGGCGCCTAAAGGTGAGGTAATAGCTACCAAATCTGGTCTTCGCAATCTTCAACAAGTCCAATCTTGAGTGACTGCGGAAAAGGCCATGGGTATTGCTATGGTTTGTAATAAATTTTATCATTTGTTTGCCTTTCTTGTACAAATCACCAATCCATTTGTATTGTGCATTTTTGTTCTTAACAACATCATGCATCAGAAGGTTCAATGTGTGAACCAAACATCCAGACCAAAATATGTTGGGGTATTTATTCTCAATAATTGCTCCTGATGCCTTACAATTAGGAGCATTATCAGTGATGACTTGGATGACATTGTATGGCTCAATACGGTCAATTGTTTCAAGTAATGCTTCTGCAATGTTGATGGCAGTCTTGAACTTGTCTGAGTAATCATGTGCAGTTAGAAAGATGGCACCACTAACAGACACAACAAACTTATCAATGGCTTGCCTTTTACATTTTTCCATCCATTAGATACAATGGACACCCCATGGTCAGTCCAAGAACTTGTCATTCTATTCAAAGAATGTGATATTTTTTCTTTTTCATGATTCAAGGCCAACGGGTTCTTGCCCTTGTCATTACCCAGGGCTTTGTTCCTTTTAGGGGCATTCATTTTTATGCAGAAAACCATTCATTGCCAATAAGGTGAGCGAAGAACATTTGAATGGGTATCCCACATGCATAGAGAAACCTATTAAACCTTTGGAATCCACATTCTTTCTACACCCCTCATCAAGGAAATCTTGGAATATGGTTTCACGCGTCTTAACGCTTGATGACCCTGTGCCTCCATATCCATTGCCTTGGGAGGATGCTGAAGGAGTTCTTTGTGCTTGTGATTGTGAGCTTGGTTCAAAGAAACCCCTTGATTTTTTAGATTTGTATTGGGCTTCCTCGTCTTCCCTTATGTATGTGGCTCTATTTGCTGCTGACTCCGCTGCACAAGTTTTGATTCCTATTTGTTTATCTCCATCCCATGGCCTTTTCCCGCAGAGGTGCTTTCTGGCATGGGTATATGAACCTATGTAATTATTTTTGCAATGGGGGCAATGAAATTTAGTGGTTCCACCCCCTTTCCCTGCTTCAGGCTTATTAACATATTTCCACAAGGGGGTTTGCATTTGTTTAGTTTTTTTAGAGTCATGTTCACCCTCCTCCAACTCCTCCTCACCGGGGTCTTCATCAAATCCACTTTCTCTAGCTTCTTCATCCCCCTCTTCATTTTGGCCCCTCCGTTTCCTACTCTCCAACACCATAATAACTAGAAAAGGGACCAAGAAGAGGAAAATGCCAAGAAATATAGCCAGGTCCATGATGTTTGATATTTGTAGGCTTTTGAATCTGCAAAATTTAATGGGAATGGGAATGGGAATAGGAATGAGAAAATTAATTTAATTTATCTAGATTAATTAATTTAATTTATTTAGATTTATGATTTTTTTACTAAATAAACTAAACTAAACTAAATTAAACTAACTAAACTAAACTAAATTACTAAATTACTACCTAACTAAGGTTTAAAATACTAAATTACTAAGTTACTAACCTCCTTGCAGGCTTGCTCCTTGCTCCTCGGCGCTCGCTCCTCACTTCTCCTTGCTCCTTTGCTCAATATCCTTTGCTCTCCTCAACTCATTCAAGTCACAATGAAATATTTTTTGCCCCCCCAAGTCATTTTAAAACAATTTTTTTTTTTAAATGAATTTTTTTTTTTCGCATCCGTGGAATTTTTTTTGCGTGAATCGCTCCTGGCGTTGCATGTGTCGCTCCCAGAGTGAAAATTAAAAGCTCGGGAGCGATCGCTCCCTGATTGCTCCCGAGCTTTAATTTTCGCTCCGGGAGCAATGCTCCCAAACTCTCTCTCGATTTTGGCAGGGAGCGGAAATTTTTTTATCGGGAGCGCGCTCCGACCTAGAGTGTAGGTTGGAGCGGGTTCGAAGGGGGGGGAGCGCTCCCATGCAACTCTGTTCCAAATTGAAGTGTAAAGACCTTGAAGCAAATTGTCTCATACCCTAATGCCATGCGAAATTGTTCTAGAGGGCTCCTTGACTAGGTTCCAAGCATTGAAATATCCTTGACTCCATTTTTGGTAGCATCAAATGTGCTCTAAGTCTCAAAATTTGCAATGAGGCTTAGACATATGCATTCTCCAATACCCAGAAATCATTTTTAGGAAATTACCCTTGGAGACAGATTTATTAAAATAATTAATTAGTTTTAATGGGACCCTAAGTCTAAACTTAGGAAATTAAATAATTAATGGGTATTAATCTAAACTGTGAGTGAAACTTCTAGAAGAAGGTGGAGATCAAGTCAATATGATCCTATCCATTGATAAGAATCTAATCTAGGCCGTTGATTGATCAACGAGAGGATTATAAGATAAGGCTTGATGGGCACTTGGAGAACAGACTGAAAGAGTTCAGAAGATCGAATTTATGAAGTAGAGCAGTTATCGATGAGATATTTGAAGTGAGCTTTTGGATTGAGGGGCAGGGATAGTATCTGAAGGGAAATATTTCCCGGTCGGAGAATACTCAACAAATAAGGCAGAGGGAGATCCAGCGGTGGTAGCTCAGAGCTAGAGGGGCTGACGCAGAGGCAGAGTAGAAGCCGAGAGGAAGTCTGAATATTTGTTGAAGGAATCGATTGCAGAAGCTGGGAGCCGGGGTGTGAGACCGGGCGACAAAAATCAAAGTTCCTGGGTAGCGAATCTATCAGGTGGAGGAGTGAAGTTTTAGCCAGAGGGTTTGATGCTGGGCTGACGTAGAGACAACGCAGAGGCAACCAGAGATTTCCAGGGGCAGTTATTCATGGGCTGGATCATCTAGGATTTCCCATGATAGCATGAGGTAATCTCACAGATCCCTCTGTCAGTGATTCTCTGTAATTGGATTCCTGGGAAGGCATCTAGAAGTTGCATTCAGAAATTACTATTGCATAATAATAAAACCCTCAGAGCTGTTGCATCGGTTTTCCCGCATTGGGTTTTTCCGGGGACATTTGTCCAAAAAGAATTGTGTCACTTGTGTTGTACCTTTTCCTTGTTCAGTTTCTTGTTTCGGCATATTATTTTAAATAATGAATGTCACAGTTGCATTTACTTCGATATTTACCGTAGAACACAGTAAATAACTTGTATGGATTAACAAGTAGGAGAAGTAACATTTGTTTGCTATAGTAGGGATTCCAGGTTTATGAATTTTGACATGGTATTGGAGCTGCAAGTGAAGCAAGAAGAACAAAGCTGTAAGATCCAGCGCTGAAAGAAGAAAGGAATTCGAAATTCCTGCAGAGGCAGTAATTCGAATCCCTAAGGGGTTTTCGAGTTCAGGCCAGGAAGGCTGCATTTTCGTGGTAAATCTCTCTCTATGTAAGTCGACAGAGAGGTAACATTTCCAGATCGAAATATATCAGTGACAAAGGGAGCAACGCAGTAGAGGATTCAACGAAGAGGGGTTTTTCTGGTGGGACATGGCTTTTATGCAGGCAGTTGCTAGGAAGAAAAGATGTCAAAGGGAAGAGAGAGACACAGTTGAGGGAATTCTTCCTCAAAGGACTTGCAACCAAGGAGTTTGAATTCTCACTAGTTGAGTAGCAGCAGAGAGTGGCAGATCTACAAGCTCCAGAAGGGAGTGAGTAGGACAGTCCAATGCTACGTAGAGGAGAGAGGAGGCTATTTGACTTTTCGATTGGCAAAGATGGAAACCAGTGGAGTGAGAGATAAGGACAAGTTCAATGGGGCATCCAACTATGTAATCTAGAAGGCAAGGATGTCGTGCCTTCTGGATGAGCATTTTTCCCAAAGCCTATGGCGACAGCGTGGTGGTTGTGCTCGCGGATCCATATCCACTCAAGAAGTATAGAGGAGAAATGGAAAAGGCAAAGAGAATGATCCTCGATGGAGTGAAGGATCATGTAGTTTGTCACATCGCTAGTAGAGGGACTGCTAAGGAGATGTGGTATGTGTTGTCTACGTTGTATCAGGAAATCTTCCGAGCAGCAGAAGATGTATCTAGAGCAAAAGATGAGATCCATACAGATGCAAAAGGGGGAACACATTGATCTGTTTCTCACAAAGCTTCAGGAGACCTAAGATGAGTTAGTAGTTGTGGTGTCTACAACTCAAGGGTCCGAGATCGTAACACTGTCGCTCCAGAGTATCCTAGGTACGGGGACTTTGCCAAATTGGGATGAGATGTGGGTGAATCTTAAGAAAAAAGACTTGAGGAGAGACTTGGTCAAGTGTAAACTTGATGGAAGCAACAGCAATGGGTTGAAGCCCAAGGAGGAGGATGAGAATGCACAACCCTTGCATCCAAGGGGCAGCAAGAGCAATGGAAGCGAAAGGATGTTTCGAAGATTAAATGCTTAAGGTGTGGTGAAATAGGGTGAAATAGGTTACTACGCAACACAGTGTCCTCTCAAGAAGAAGGACAAAGATGAGAAGAATGATCTGAAGCCTGCGCCAACAAAATTCGAGGAGGAGGATTTTGCCATGATAGTCGAGATACCTCCATGAGGGAGGTGGGCTGATAGAGATGTAGTTCGAAAGAGCTACAGTTGGGTAGGATCCTTGAGGAGCTTGCCTCTCGGATCAATTCCTTGCTACGAAAGCTCAAATCAGTAGTAGCAGGATGGACCAATGTCAGTTGATGCAGAGGAATGCCGAAGTTATAGTTGCAAAGGCTAGTAGCGCCAGAGACTGAGCAGCGCAGAGCAGAGTTGGCAGCAGTGCAGATGGCACAGAGAAGAGGTTTCAGAGGGTCAGCCCAGAGACTAGTAGCAGTCAGATTCTAGTAGTGAAATGCATCTATTGAACACCAGTTCAGTATTTGGGATGTTTTTTTGTTGTTGATGAAGTAGTAGCAATAGTTGGAGAAGGTTGTAGTGCAAATGTAGTTGGCAGTGGCAGTGGCAGCAATATCACAGATGTAGAAATTCAGAGGGAGTTGCAATACGGATACATCATTTGTACTGTTGTTGGTGGGCAGTGATGTCAGACATCAGCAACGCAGAAGGAGATGTTACAGAACAGAGTGATGCATCAACAGGTTGCATTGTTAGAGTGCATTCCTAGCTAAGAGGGAGTGTTGATTTCTGTGTAGCATCGGATGTGCTCTAAGTCTCAAAATTTGCACGGAGGCTTAGACACATGCATTCTCCAATACCCATAAATGATTTTGGGAAATTCCACATGGAGAAAGTTTTATTAAAATAATTAATTATTTTTCATGGGACCCTAAGTCTAAACTAAGGAAATTAAAATAATTAATGGGTATTAGTCTAAAATGTGGGTGAAACTTCTAGAAGAAGGCGAAGGTCAATTTAATATGATCCTAGCCAATGATAAGAATCTAATCTAGGCCGTTGATTGATTAGTGAGAGGATTATAAGAGAAGGCTTGATGGGCACTTGGAGAACACATAGAAAGAGTTTAGAAGATCGAATTTTTGAAGCAGATCATCTTTTGGTGAGAAATTCGAAGTGAAATTTTCCTGTGAGAGGTAGGGATAGTATCCGAAGGGAAATATTTCCTGGTCGGAGAATACTCAGCAAATAAGGCAGATGGAGATCCATCAGTGGCAGCACAGAGCCACGCAGGGCCATGCAGAGGTAGTGGAAAAGCCGAGAGGAAGTCCAAAAATTTGTTGAAGGAATCAATTACAGAAGTTGGGATCCAAGGTGTGAGATAGGGGGGCAGAAATCAAAGTTCCTGAGCCGCAAATCGATCAGTTGGAGGAGTGACGCTATCTCCATAAGGTTTGACGCTGGGCTGATGCAAAGATTGCACAGAGGAAGCCAAGGGCAGTCATTCAAGGGCTGGATCAGGCAGGATTTCCAATGATAGTGTGAGGCAATCTCATAGATCTCTCTGTTAGTGATATTTTCTAGAACTGGATTGCCGGGAAGGCATCCATAAGTTGTATTCAGAAATTACTACTGCATAATAATAAAACCCTTAGAGCTGTTGCACGGTTTTCCTGCATTGGGTTTTACGGGGACATTTGTGCAAAAACAATTGTGTCACTTGTGTTGTATCTTTTCCTTGTTCAGTTTCTTGTTTCGGCATATTATTTTAAATAGTGAATGCTGCAGTTGTATTTACTTAGATATTTACCGTAGAACATAGTAAATAACTTGTATGATTAACAAGTAGGAGAAGTAACATCAATTTTCCGCAGTAGGGATTCCAGGTTTAGGAATTTTCACAATTCACTATTGGCATATAATGATAATTGGATATACTCTTTCTTACATGTAAGTACTCTTTTAATGATATTTTGTTACTTTCTTATGTCACATGCATGTTGCTGGGGATTTTCACTATACTAGGCTGAAATTTACTGCTTTTCTTATGCAAAATTGTGGAAATTTGTCTTTTTATAGAGTTGCATCATGTCATGGGCTATGTATGAATGAGTGAATAATCCTAGAGATATTTTGCTGAAATTTTATCTTGATAAGTCATCATATATTCCAAATCGAAGTGTAAAGACCTTGAAGCAAATTGTCTCATGCCCTAATGCCATGCGAAATTGTTCTAGAGGCATCCTTGACTAGGTGAATCTATTCCAAGCATTGAAATATCCTTGACTCCATTTCCCCCAAAGGATTAGGCACTGATCCTCTACTGGTGATCACTCTAAAGCATATATTTCTCACCTTCTCCCTATCTAGGCCTAGCCCCAATAGGTGACCTAGGGCATCAAATTTCTCACAATTAACGAACTCAAGAAAACTTGATCTCTTGCCCTCTACTGCACTGTTGTGTCTCCTAGAAGCCCTTCAAATTTGAAGCAATTCTGACAGTGGGATCTTGAGATATTCCAAGCCCTAGCTCTGTGATCAATTCTTGCCCTTGGTTTCCCTTGGCTAGTTACCTCATTGGGATCATTGCATGAAAATGAGTGAAAATTTGAAATTTCCCCTTTGATCCCCTTCTCCCCCTCAATTAGGTCAAGAACACCCTTGATTGATCAACTCCACCCCTGTGACCTAATTCTAGGTCCACTTGGTCCTGTGTGGTCCCGAAACTTACTGAAGATAATTTTACAAAGACCACTTGAAAACTAAGTTTCCGCAAGGATTTATAAGACTAGGTATCTCCTTTACAAGTCTTATCCACAAATCCTAGCCCTTTAAATCCCTTTTACCCTCCCTAGAGATCCTTACACCTTGCTTCTCAAGCAATCAAACCATACAATTGGGTCGCTCTTGTGAATAGGCCTTAGGAATCACTCCTTATATTTTACTGACTCATTCATCTAGTGATTCCCTTTATACTGGGTCTCCTCCCTTCAGTGAAAGTCCGTAAAGAGCAGGGAACCTTAGCTGAGGTGACAATGGGATATCTCTCCATTATTTCCCTTGACCTAGTAGTTGCCCTTTTAGGATCCCCTCCTAAGACCCTTGCTAGTTTGAGAGGTAACAGTTCCAACCTCATCGGACTTCATATGGAGAAAATAGAATTTCTTATCCCATTTTAGAATTCAACAGACTTAATAGTTTTCAGTATTTCAAGATCATTGGGATTGTGACATTTCATTAGATTATGTCATGTATGAGAGTATGTGATTGGAATTTAATCAAGAGCACGAAGCCTTATATGTACCCTAGTATTGATGGTGCTGATTGTTGAACTCCTTTGTCATAGCCTTAGCAAAAATGTACCCTTCACTCAAGTCAAAATCATTGATTCGACATGTTAACCTTTTTCTACCATATTATAAGACTTGAATTAGGAAGATTGGTCAGTGTTGACTAATATCCTTATAGAATCAAAGTAGAGGCAAGGTTAGACAAGAGGAGAGGAATCTAGATTCTAGATGGTTGATGCTCGAATAATTAATCATTATTGTACTATGGATGCCATTTCTATCTTGATTTGTGTACAATATGCATGCTTTGATATATTCTACAACTAATTTGGCACTCTAGATGTTTTTTTGAATATAGATGCAATTATATGTGTGTTTGTGTGTGTGTTTTCAGGATGCTTTGCTTCCAAGGATTTTTGGAGAATCATGCTTCCTATGCTTTGCTTCCAAAAAAGGACCTCGCTTTGACCCTGCTTCATGCAACATTGGGAAAACCAACTCTTATGGAGAAATTTAATTATATTAGGGATATATTAAATGGACTTATTCCATAATAAATAAAAAAGAGAGACACTAGATGGTGGAAAACTATGAATATTCAAACCAAAAATATGTAGTAAGATCTACAAAATTATAGTGGAAATAGATGTGAAATTGTATGAATCTAGGGTTGAAACATATGTAAATCTGAAAATTTATATCCACTTATCAAATCTGAAAATTATATCAACAAAACAACCATGAGAGATAATATAATTACCCTAATTAAATGATTTTGGGGAAGCAAGATAGATTTCCACAAAATATAATTTCTAGCTCAAAATAAAGGTAATCTACCAAGCAATCTAGGGTTTCTAGGGCTGAAATTTTATATGCAAGTAATAATTTCCAGATTTACTAAAAACAAAAGGAAAACATGAAAATATAATTTTTTTTGTTCAAATAGAAGAAGTGACCAGTGGCTACCTAACAATTTGCATAGGGGGTCAACTAAGGTTCTTCTTGAGAAGCTTAAGGTGGGACTAAAAATATAGAGAGGGGTGAAGCACTCAAGCCCTATGAAATTATTTACATAGCTTAAGTGGTTTTAAGACTTTCAAACGGAAAGTATAGAACAAAATTTTTCACAAGACTTGAGAAGGAATCTACTAAGTAAAAGCTAAGAGAGCATACAACCAAATTTCGAGAAATATAACCATACTAACTATTTCAAAAGTAAACACCGCATAATTTTAGAGAAGGAATTTACCCAAAAATTTGTATACAAGACCATACATTGAACATTCATCCATCAAATAAGCATCCACATGAATAAGCTGTCCAAGAGAATGCTCTAGTTAACCATCCATAGCATCAAAGTAGCATCTATACTGAAAGTTTTTGGAGTTTCTTCTCCATAAGCTTCTAGCAAAGTTTAAAATGAGAGATTCTCTTATATAGAGAAAAAACCCAACAACATCCTCAATAGAATAGAAATAAAATCCTAGATCTAGTCTACACATTCATAAAGCACCATTGTCTGCCCAACTAACTAGGGAGATATAGACAACAATACAATAGAGTATGAAGTGGTTATGCCACATATACAAAGGCATCCAAATAGAGGAAGGAAATGGTCAAAAGAGCCCCAAGTTTCCTCCTCAAACCAAGGTAACAACCTCATCAATCAAATTGATCCCCAAAAGAGATGAAGTGACCCACATGTGTAGCATGTGAGAGATCGACCCTCCAAGATGGGTGGTTTGTGAACATTTTTAACTATTGTAGCAATTGGAAGTTATTCTTCTAATTGTAAATTAATTTTGCAATTTATTTGCTATGGCAAACAACAGATAATTCACAACTGCAATTTTCACCATAAAAATTTGGAAAAATAAAAGCGTTGGAAACTAAGAAATGCTAGCACACACATAAAAATGACACTGTTATTTTTAGACAATTGTCCCTGAAAAGACCCAATGTGGGAAAATCGGTGCAGCAGTTGAGGGTTTTATTATTATTATGCAACAGAAAATATGAGTACAATAAAATGGACACCAAAATGGCGTTTCTATCTGAGAGAAACACTGAAAAATCACTAAGGGAATTTTACCCTCTTCTCGAAGCAATCCCACAACAAACTAAACCTTAGAATTGGCTCTCCAAACCCTTGCTTATGTGTTGCCTCTGTGCAAGCCAACTCGCACTAGCTGGAATATGCCTCTGATGATGAAGTCCTTCTTGTTGTTGCCTCTAGGAGTGATTCTCACGGCCTCCTGGAAGCTTTCCCAACCACTAGAAGCTGAATCAACCTCTCTTATGGCTGAGTCAAACTTCCCCTCTTGAGGCTCTACATTGCCCCTATGCAACTTCCTAGAGAAATAATTCAACCTCTTCTCCTGACCCTTTCGAACCTAGAAACTCCTTCGAAAATCTGCTGCTCTTCCCCTCCTGCCACCTACTGCTCGATAACTGGCTTGATCTCAGTGCTAAATCACCTGCAATTGGGAAATCGAATTGCCTCGATCACTGATTATCTACAACTAGTGTGTTATCTATCTACCCATCAACCTCTTCTTATAATCTTCGGTTGGGAGTCTAATGATAATGATTAAAACTTAATCGATGGTTGAGATCATCTCCAAGTTGATCCATGTGAGTTTTTAGAGAATTCTAACCTTTCTCAGTTAATTACTATTAATTAACCAATTTTCCTAAGTTAGGAAAAATTTAAATGATGGTAAATTAATTTAATTGAGCTATATCTAGGTGGAATTTCCAGAAACAATTTTTGGGTTTTGGAGAACTCCTGTGTTTTAGCCTCTCCACGAAGATTGAGACCAGAACACCATATGATGCTACAAAAACTATGTTGGATCTTCCAATTGCTCCAATAAACATGAGGGTGAGTCCTCCAAGACATTACAATATGAAAGATTCATGTAAGCAACATCCTAAGCATGCCAATGATAGTGTCAGGACTCCTAGGACATATCACAATGCCCAATGCATGTCATATTGCACTAGTCAAGGCACATTGCCCAATGTATGTGTCTCCTCAAAATTGATGATAATTGCATCCAAATATGAGTAAAGGGGTGGTGAATCATTATGTGACATCTTTTAATATGTTAAGGACTCTTTTAATTTTTATCCCTTCCAAACTTGACCATGGGGTGAACATCATTAACCTTAATTACATATGGAAATCCCTAGGACATTAAGATGTATATACTAGGACATTAAGTTAGTTGTAGGTGATGAGATGAATCATGAATGTAGTACTAGGGAGAATGTGTTTTATGTAGAATATTAAACAAAATTAACACATGAAAAAATACCAGAGATATAGAAATGGCGGAAAAGGCCTCAGCCTTACTATATTCCTCTCATAATGCAATGTACAAATAAAAATAATAGCACAAATAAATACATGAGGAAGTTTTTCACAAGATAGTACGTCTATCTTGGACACTATGGTTGAGCAAATATCTCAACCAAACATTAATCTAGGAGCCTAACTAGTTGGAGAGAATCTCTCAACCAACTAGGCCTAAACTGACACCTAACCATGAGGAACAAACTCAATCTAGAAAGGTAGGATTAAATCCAACTTTCTTGATTTTAATTAATTTAATTATTTTGGACTTGTAAGTGTTTTAAACACATGAGAGTGAGGCTAACATTCCCCCCCTTAATGATAAGTCCAAAATAAGAACCAGGAACCATGTTCCAAGTTCTCATGCTGAAACTGTTGATCCTCAAAAACATTGCCTGAAAAATTGCCAAAGTTGGATGCCGAAAAAACCTTCAATCTGAATAGAACATGAATCAATTGCAAGTCTGATTCATCTTTGAAAGTTGTTTGACAACTCCATCATGTGCCACTGCAAAAGGATCCATCTGTCCTTCAATTAGCGTCCTTTGTAAACTGATAAAATGTTGATGACACCCACTGGCGAATTTGTTGATGTCAAAACTGCTCACTATTGTTTGTTGAAAACTGCTCATTGTTGCTTTTCTTGTTGAACACCCACTGGCGAATTTGTTGATGATGCCCACTAGCTGATTTGATGAAGACTTCCCACTAGCTTATTTTTCTAATGTTGTCGAGACTTTTAGTCTGACAACCTTCAATTCCATTATTATCATTTTCCTCCCTTTGTCAGCTGAAAGGAGAGAATCGACATTTGATTTTGGAACGCCCCCCCCCTTCAGGTGTAGGAGAGTTTCACCATCTTCATTTTACTATAGAATTCGTCTTCTTGTGAGACTTAATCCTTCGGTAACACATAGACAATTGTTTGACTGTAGATGACCACTTCCAAGGATCAATCCATGCGTAATTGATATTCACTCTCGGTGGTTGATTTCGCTTGCATCATCTTTCGGATGAATGATTTTTCTTGCCACAATGGTGACAAGGATGGAGGTCAAAGCATTTACTCTCCATATGGCCATTTCGTTTACAATGGTTACACTTAACCATATTCTGATCACTGTCTAGAAAACTAGCACTTACAAACTGAACTGGCTTTGAGAAATCTGGAACAAACAAAGTGTTTTCTTTGTTGTATCCTAGGCCATGTCGATCTTTGTTGAAGGAGATTTCTTCCCAAGCTCTAATCACCTTCTTAGAAAGAATATCCTGCTACTGTCCTTCATACTTGCTGCTGTTGCTAACATCCTGTCCTTGATTTATTAAACCTTCTGTGTCACACTGGGCATCAAGCATTAACAGTTCATCTATTTGACATGCTGCATCAAACTGATCATTTGATCTTTGGTACTACTTGTTGCATCATTAAGTAGTACACTTGGTTGGTTGAGATCACTTGTGTTACAACTTGTATCAACTTGCTTTATTAGATCCTCTGTGTTGCAACCTTCATTAATATGTTGAATAAGATCACTTGTATCGCAACTTTCATTCGCTGTTGTGATGAGGTCTTCTGTGTCACAACTTGCATCTGTCTTCTCTACACATTGTGCATATAGTAAATCTTGCCTTTCACTTCACTTAATTTGGAGTGCATGAATGAGTTTTTCTTTCATTTCGAGCTCAATTTGAAAGTCTTTCGCTGCTTCTAATGTGCTGGTGATTTGGTTGATTAAGGTTTGATTCTGCTTCAACTTCCATTCCATTATTTCAACTTTGTTTTGTAACTCATGATTGCAATCTTGCAAATCTTTAATCTCCAGTTCTGTACCGTGAAGATGTTTTCCTCCTTTACTCATTATGACTTTTGACACGCTCGCTTATACTTTCTTTAATCAATTTCACGCTCGCTTGATTTGCTTGAATTAACTTCACACTCGATTGAATTTTGTCACGCCCGCTTGAATTTTTCACTAGGATGAGGGTGTTGGATACCACCGAAAATGCACCCAAGAGAAATTCTTACAATGATTTGAATGAATTAGTTAAAAACAATGGAATCACTTGGCTTAATTGATTCCCTATCAATTTAAATCTTGGGTGTCAGTTTCAACCGATAATGCACCCTTACAATTCAAATTAATTTGAATTTGATTACAAGCTAACTTACAAAAAATATATTTGCAGGTTACACAATGACTAATTGTGGTTGAATGTTGATGTAGAATTTGCTTGGAATTCTTGAGTTTTCAACTTCATTAACTTGATTTGTCGTGCGTGAATTTGCTTGTTGATGTAGAACGCTGATGTTGGCAACTTTGATTATGTGTTGTGATCGCTTGTGCTTGATTGAATGCTCATTGCAGCTTCTTAATTTCAGGCACTTTGATTAATGTGCTTTTTTCATTCACTTGCTTTAGACTCCTTGCGTGTGTTAGATAAGATAATTGTAGTGTCAAAACTAGACACAAAACATGCACAATCAATCAATACACAAGGTGTACCTAAGATCCCCTTATTCAATTTCGGGTGGATCTAGGATACTGCGACACCACAAAAAAATATGTCTATTTGAGTACATCAACCTTTCATCTTTACAAAATCTTCATTGAAACTTCTCAAGCACAAAGTTTAAGAACTCCTTGGAGGCAAATTGTCTTCAAAAACTGGATGTTCACTGATTCAATCTCTCTCAAAGTTTACTTTGGATTACAACAATGACTTTCTCTAAAAAAAATCACTTATTACTCCAAATACAAAACACTTATTGCTCCAAAATTACAAAAAATAATTTCACCTTATCACTCCGCAAGATTACACCTTATCTTTCCAAAATAAAATTCTTAATGCACTTCTCTTAAAAATTCCCTTATTTCTCTAAAACACTCCTTATTACTCCATTAACTTTATTAATGCAAATATTACAAATCTTAAAAAATATATATAATCCACTTTTCACTCGAGAAGACTCCTTATCACTATTAGAAATATTTAAAAAAAAATTAAATAACCTTTATGCAGTGACTTGAAAAAAGTGAACAAATCTCCTTAAAAAATATCAAAGCATACTTTAAAACAATGCATTTGGAGAAGTTACGCCAAAAATTAATTTTAGCATATGCATTGAACCTCTGGAAGTAACGCAGCCACGCTAAGTAACTCTTGGGACATGGGCATAATAGGCAACCAAAGGAGGCTCAAAACTCAATAGCAACGATTTCAAGCAAGTTCTCTGCGCAGGTTCGAAACTCAATAGCAGCAAAGAAACTCAAAGCAATTCAGGATTAGCAAAATCCAAGGATCTGCAGGGATATTCATTGTGTTTAAGTATGGAGTCTCTTGGCCAAAGCAACAAGAAGAGCGTCTTTGGATGTCCCTTCATAGGCTACTTCCCTTCAGGATACGATCTATGTTGAACACCAGGAAAATTAAGTCCAAGCAACTACAACTAGCCACAAGGCTGAATGAGGTAAGCGTAGACTTCGTGGGCACCAACTATTCAAGAGAAAATTCACTGTGGTAGCCTTGCAACTATCTCATGTGCGTCTTTGACAAAGAAACCAACACTCTCAAGCTCGTCCCCATTTCCGGCGGAAGGATTTTCATAACAAAAAGAAAAGCAAGAGCGCAAGGAATGGAATAACGTAGAGAAGATGCCGAGGAATAAATTTTCGAAGAACTTATCACTGAGAAATGGTAAATTCTGTTCTTGCATCATGTGCCCATTGGCTGAAATCTTTGAGGAACTGCATCGAGAGTTGAGAAGATCTGTGTCGAGAGGATCTGTGTTGAGAAGAATTGCGCTCAATGTAAAGAGCCCCGATCATGCTTCATATCATCAACAACGCCAATAAGTGCAGTCGCATGATGGTTGCTGCACCAACGATCAATACAGCCGCGATGGTTTCTTGGGACTTTGCAGCTGCCACAATGGGATCTAGAAACCAGAGTCGCTGGAACTCGGCCTTGCATGCCAACAACGCTTTTATGCCATTTAATACCTTTCACACGACACTCAAATTATCGATTCATTCTCTCCACAGTCTCCTTCACATACATCTAGAATTTCCATTGCCTACGATACCACATGTAGAATATTAAACAAAATTAACACACATGAAAAAATACCAGAGATATAGAAATGACGGAAAAGGTCTCAGCCTTACTATATTCCTCTCATAATGCAATGTACAAATAATGATAATAGCACAAATAAATACATGAGGAAGTTTGTCTCAAGATAGTACGTCTATCTTGGACACTATGGTTGAGCAAATATCTCAACCAAACACTAATCTAGGAGCTTGACTAGTTGGAACAAACTCAATCTAGAAAGGTAGGATTAAATCCAACTTTCTTGATTTTAATTAATTTAATTATTTTGGACTTATAATTGTTTTAAACACATGAGAGTGAGGCTAACACTTTACTTAGTTATCCTCATAATCATGTAGGAAAAGCAAAGAGGTCTTACTCAGCATAGAGTTACCATTCCTTGAGCCTCTTTTTCTTACAACCCTTTTTCTTTTCTTTTGTTTCCTTTTTTATTTGCTTATCCAACCCCCCCATCCTCACCCAAAACCAAACTCCCCTTTTTAATTTGAGAATGGGACTTGGGCAAATTGATATTTATAGCAAGGTGGCATGGCTCATGCATATCATATAACTTTAGTTGCTTCTATCTCGATCAGTTTAGCTCTTAGTTTTTTTTAATAGTCCTTTTCATATATGGAACTTTTATTTTGGACCTTGCAACATTGGCATATGATAATTCAATCAACAAAGGGGAAAATAAACCTAGAGATATGGATATATGATGATTGGGTGGTTAAGGCACTCCTTTATGTTAAGGTCATGTGTTGAAAACTCGTGGGTAGTCCCACCTACTTAACCAACAAAAAAAGAAAGAAAGGGGAAGATTCAAATGCATGAAAATGGTTATGGAATGACAGGGCTTGGAAAATTGTCTAGGGAAAATGATTTGAAACACCTACCTAGGTTGCTAGTAATAAAACTTCACTCATAAGGTAACAAACTTATTTAGAGGCAAATTATGAACACCCCATAGTACAATCTAGTAAGAGAAAATTTTGAGTGTTATGAACCATTATAGAATATACCATTGGTCACCATGTCCTATGACACACATATGAAGAACAACATCATCATGTGTGATAGAAAGAGGATAAGGTGCAACATCATGAGATTCATTTGAGGACATGATGGGAACAACATTTAGAAAATATCCATGCATAACCATAGATCTTAGTTGTGGGGCCGTTGCTTGTAATAAAAAATCACAAGTGAATCAATATTCTAGTTACCCCTATATGTTAGTGGATAATAAGGCCATAATTGGTAAACTCCTCAAAACAAGTAAAAGGTTGCTAGACCATAATCTAAACAAATTCCCCATTTCAAACAATGTATCGTCTAATCAGGAGCTTTTATTGGGGAGAATCTTTACTGATTGCACAAGGCCATTTTCAACTAACAACACATGGGAGCTATAAGGCTTGATACCATGTATCTTCCTATTTTGAAATTTTCTATTAGCTCAATCCATTCAGTAGTCTATACTTTTCTCTCCTTTCACATCCCCCTAGCTACTACTTCATGTCCCTTAGTGTCCACCTTTAACCACCATATTGTTCAATGATGGGGATTTAGATTCTTATTATTTCCACCTTCACTATTTCCTCCCTCCCCTCTCCCATTTCTCGTCTCTTGAGTTAGTTTCATCCAAATATGATACGCTCTCCTCAATCATCTGGGAATTGATCATTATCTCTTATCCCCATGTCACTAGATCTACCTCCTTGTCTCCCAATTCTAAATTGTATCCTTTAAGCTACTGGTATGATGAGGAGTGCAAAATCCATCCCTTTTCACCCATACGACCATGATATATGACTTTGTTGGGTAGCTTAGGTTATTGTCTCCTGCTCCCCATCCTACAACTTCTTGTTTCTCTATATAGATATTAGGTAGGGTTTGCGGGAATTGAACACTTTAGGTAGAATTCTTCAAACATGGTATTCATTTTCTATGGATTACATTGCTAATTTATGAATCATGTTGGTTGCTTAAGGTTCCTGTGAAAATTCCTTGAAATGTAGCAACTAGAAATATTTCTTCTAACTAATAAATTAATTATGTAGTTTATTTTGTTTACAGTGAAATAGCGAAATATTCACATTGCAATTTCTTCACCAAATAAAATACTATGGAAGCAAAAATAGGAAACGAGAAATGCTATCACACACACATAAAAATGACAATGTTACTTTTGGACAAATGTCCCTAGAAACACCCAATGTGAGAAAACCGATGCAACAACTGAGGTCTTTTATTATTATATGTAGCGGAAAATCCGAGTATAAACTAGATGCCGAAAATTAGCAATCCTACAGAGAAAATACTGGCAAAAATTTTGTGAGGAAATTTTCCTCACCCCACCAACAATCTGGCACTGAAACTGGCCTTAGAAACACCTCCATGAAATGTTGTGCGTCACCCTTTGCGCAGGCAAAAATTTGTATTGCCTTGATCTCTCTCTTAGCTGCCTATCTAGTTTTCCACTGACTCTGGAAGTGTCTCTTCTAGCCTCTACAAATTTTTCCTACCTGCAGAACTCTGAAACAACCTCCCAAATCTACAAATCGAATTGCTTACATGAGGCTACTGCGTAGCCCTTGCACAACCTCTTTTTGGCTTTCTTTGCCTCTCTGCAAGCTACTCTCTGGACCTAAAAATCCTTCTTTTGGATATTGCTAACCTCTTACCACTTGCAACTCACCCACTGGCTCAATCTCCACTATTGAATCACTCTTGCTACTGGGAATTTGAATTGCCTAGGGAATTGAGTATTTGCACTAGTGTGTCCTCCATCTACCCATTGGCCTCTTCTTGGACTCCAACAACTAAGATTAAAACTTAATCGATGGTTGAGATCGCATCCAAGTCGATTTGTGTGAGTTTCTAAATAGTTCACACCTTTCTCAATTAATCACTATTAATTAACCAATTTTCTTAAATTAGACTCGGGAAAAAATTTAAATGATGGTCAATTAATTTAATTGAGCCATCTGTATGTGGAATTTCTAGAAACAATTTCTGGGTTTTCGAGAACTCTTGTGTTTTAGCTCCTCCACAAAGTTTCGAGACTAGAACACCTTTGATGCTACCAAAACTAACACTCCCTCTTAGTGAGGAAGGTGTTCAAGTGTTGCACTATTGCTACAACACCATGTTTCTGCATCATCCTCTATACATGTTGCTGATGTCTGACAAATATAGTTGCTTGCCACTGTTGATCAACCACTGCGCAACTTTGACGTTGCATTTGTTGTACTACTTTCAACTCTGCATCTACACTGCAACCCAACTAACACTCCCTCTCAATTGTTGTTGTTGCCACTGCAACTATACTAACTGAGAAGCATCCAAAATACTGAATCAACTATGTCTCTGTGTTGCAACTGTCTCCTGAGTCTCTGACTACTTCTAGCTTCTGCACTTTCTACTGGGAAAATTGCACTTCTATTGATTTTGTAATGTGCTTCCTGCATTGCTATCAACACTTCCTTGCTATGATTGCAACTAGTCTGCGACTATCACTCTAGAAATGACTGCACCAAATGACACTGATCCTCCTGCTACTGAATATTGTGGGCCCTTATAGCAAGGTAATGATCCATGAGAAAACACCATCGAATGTTTACGTCAATGGACCCTGCTCAAACCTTTTTCTCAACTTTGGGACTAGAGCTCCACATTGCCCCACCTCACGCCTAGAGGTATAGCTGTAAAAATGGCAAAATCTTCCTCTAGCCTAGAGGAATGTTCATTTGTCTCTATTGATGTTGTCGCTTGATCCTTCTTCTCTTAATTTTCCTTTTTCCTCCAAGGACACTAAGTATTGTAGTGGCCAAACTCGCCACACCTGAAGTACTCGATCGTTGACAGATCCTTCTTCTTCTTCTCTCCTTGTGAGCCTTGTCCCTGACTAGGACCTTTTGCTTTCCCTTTGATGCAAGGCCCATATTGTCTTCCTCTTTTTCACCCTTTGATCCCTTGCTGCTACTGTCATTGTTGGAGCTCTTTACTAGTGCTTGTCTCATCTCCTCCTGAGCAAGATCACCTAGGAAACACATCTCATCCTAGAATACTTTGGACGAAATTATCCCAATCCTCAGTGACACTGGTGAGGGCTAACCTCAGTGTTTCTGTAGGTTGAGGCATCTCTCCTACAACTGCTAGATCATCCCAGATATCTTGAAGTTGGGATAGTCATTGAGGGCTAACATCTGATCCCATCCAAGCAACGTATCTCATCCTAGAGTACTTTGGACGAAATTCTCCCAATTCTCAGTGACACTGTTGAGGGATAGCCTCAACATTTCTGTAGGTGGAGGCCTCTCTCCTACCGCTGCTAGCTCATCCCAGATATCTTGAAGTCTGGGAGAAAGGGATCAAGGTCTTCACCCTTTTTCATCCTGGTGTTCCTTTGCTTTATTTTCAAGAACATCTTCTATTGCTCGGAAGGATTCTGATATAGCCCTGAGAGAGAATCCCACGTCTCTTTAGTAGTGTTCTTGCATGATATATCTGAGACTATATGTTCCAAACTCCATCCAAGATCATCTACTTCATCTTGGCCGTCTCCTTCTTGAATTCTTTTTGCTGATCAACATCAGTAGGTTCTGCCACAACATTTTTTGCATACATTTTCAGACCAAGCTCATCCAAAAGGAATAACATCCCGACCTTCTAGATGATATAGTTGGACGCTCCTTCCAACATGTCTTGATCTGTAAGCCCGATGGTGGCCATCTCTGCAAAAACTTGACATGGGATGGAAATATCCCTTTCACATGCTTGACTTCTAGCTATTCTATTTGCACTCCCTTATGGAGTGAGAAGATCTGCTTGGCGCTACTGGAAATATTGGATTTCTAAACTGGAAACCCTCTGAGAGAAATATCCTTATGTGTGTGCACTTTCTCTTCCTTCTGGCACTAATTTTGCAACTGCAAATTGCTGTAAAACTCTTTGTGTCTAGACAAGAAATCTGCTCTATGAAAATACTGAGTCGCTGCTCACTCTGCCTGCTGGAATCTCTTTTCTGGACAAGTCGATTTTTTTCTTACACCTTGCAACTAAAAATTGAACTCTCTGTCCAGCGATTCGCACTTCCTGGCTAGGCACTGTGCAGTCCAAAATTTTTTAGCATGCTTCTCCCTCTGAGCAACGAAATTTTCTCTCTTCCACCTCTGAGCTTCCTATCCGTCAAATATGATCTAATACCATGTGAAAATTCCTTGAAATATGACAACTGGAAATATTTCTTCTAACTGATAAATTAATTATGCAATATATTTTGTTTACAACAAGATAAGGAAATATTAAAACTGCAATTTTTTCACCAAATAAAATATTGCGGAAGCAAAAATAAGAAGTGAGAAATGCTAGCACACACATAAAAATGACACCGTTATTTTTGGACAAAAGTCATCGGAAAAACCCAATGTGGGAAAACTGATGCAATAGTTGAGGGGTTTAATTATTATATGCAGCAAAAATCCGAGTACAAACTTGTTAATTTTAGGATAACAATGGTATGTTCTATGCTTAGAGAAATTTTACTTCAATTTTCTTTATTAGCCCAATATCATATCTAGTATAGCAATCACATCAACATGATAATAAAATACAGATAAAACATAAACAATAATAGTAGAAGACAAGCCAACACAAGAGGACACAAGATATGGCACTAGCCAAGGACAAACCCCAATGTGGGGAAACCCTTGGTCAATTCTTCTTATAATTCTTCAAAAGTTCAACAAAGAAAGAGAGAGTACAATTTACAATATACACTTGCCCAAACTGATTAGTCAAAACAACAGAAACAGAAAGCCCTAACTAGAAAGTCAATGTTGGTTAACAAGGCTGAAATTTACCTCCAAAAAAGCTTGGTCAACCTTGGTCAACTTGGCCTCCAACAGAGAGATAATGTAGCCCAAAACAGTTCGAAAATAACTAGTCAAATCTGGTCAACAAAAGTCAATGCAACAACTCGAATTAGGGAAGTCAATGCTCATCAACGCAGGGGTCAAATTTCCTCAGTTTTTGTGCCCACAACAGTGGCTTGCCGAAATAGAAGTTTCCCTCACAAAACTGAAGTCAAATAGGGTCAACGCTAGTCAAAGTCAACCTATTGAAATTTCGGCCTCTTGAAATTTCGGTCAAATCTGGTCAACGCAACAACTAGAAAAGATAGTCTTCCTTTCTCATGTGTGGGGAGAGAGAGGCCCAGAAATCCGTACCCAATCAAGATGAGAGAGAGAAAGATGAATGGGATGAGATGCCAAAATGAGGAGGAGGTACCTTGTATTTATATGCAACGTTGAAGGTTGGAGGGGGCTAATTTGATCGCTGGCCAACCTTGACAATTTGTTCATAATCATTCATAACTTCATTTGTACATGTCAGAATGGGATGATCTTTAGATCAATCCTACACCTCTCGGAAAGAGCAATCCAAGAAAAATATCAGCTACCTCATAAGAGCTATCCAAAGTGATGTTTGGCCCTAGTTTCCAAATTTAACACTCCCTCTCAACTAGGGAGAACATCACTTGCCAAACTATCTGACAATCTGTACCATCCTTGTCACTGCACTGCTCTGCTCTTCTCTGCTCTGTTGAACCATGAAGAAATAATAAATGATCGAGAATCTATCATACCATTCTCCACTGACCCGAAGTCAGTCTCCAACAACAGAGAGTGTGTCATACCACTTTTAACTAACTCGTAGTTAGTTTCCTTTGATCCTAGATCAATATCAACATCCTAGCATAGGGAGTACGGTAGTACACGATGCATCCATCAGTAGTACTATGGTCCCTATCTTCATTTCCCTACTCGTTGGCTAGATGAGAGGTACTTCCCATGAGTCCAAAACTGCATGGGTAGGATGTGCCAACAGGAGAAGGTGAACCATTCATCCTGCTCATATGCCATAGGGGAGGGTGAACCACTCAGCCTATGCATATGCCACCATGGGGTATCACAGGGGAAGGTGAACCATTCACCCTATACACAGCGCACCACTAGGGGAGGGTGAGTCACCCTATGGTCGCTTATCGCTCCGAGAAGTACCCGAAGCCCCTCGGAGCTCCCAGAGCTCACTATCCATCTCATACAGGACCCTCATAAGAGGGTCTCTTCACGACTCCAAGTCGTTCACGAAAGGTTAAGAATTTGACCTTCCCGAGGGGCTTCGTAAGAATATCGATGACTTTCTTATTGGTCCTAATATGATGGAGCCTTATTTCTCCCGCTGTACCACATCCTGGATAAAATGGTACCTGATATCAATATGCTTGGAGCGATCATGAAACATGAGATTCTCAGAAAGACTAATCCCACTCTGGTTGTCATAGAAGTTTACGGTAGTATCTAACACATGTCCAAACATCTCACTAAAGAGCTTCCTCAACCAGATAGTGTCATAGGAAGCCAAACTAGCAACAATGTATTCAGCCTCAACGGTTCTTAAAGCAACCGACTTCTGCTTCCTGCTCATCCATGATATTGAAGGAGAACCTAGATAGAAGCAACATCCTGATGTGCTTTTGTGATCCACCACACTGCCAGCCCAGTCTGCGTCAAAGTAACCATGGAGCCTCACATTCCTGGTAGTGTATCTCAGTCCATAAGTGATTGTGCCCTGGAGATATATCAAGATATTCTTGGCAGCAATCTAATGTATATGATGAGGATTGACCATAAACTGACTCAATGTGTTCATTGCAAAACACATCTCCAGACAAGAGTTCACCAAGAACATTAGGGCCCCTATGAGTTGACGATACTTAGAAGGATTTCCCAAATCGAGCCCGAAAACACTTTCACATAACTTCTTGAAGCTAAGTTCCATCAGAGTAGTCACGAACTTGCATTCCACCATCCCAAATCTTTCAAGTAGCTTCACAACATAAAAGGAAAATATCCCCTGGCTTTTGCCAGACCTCCAACCCTAGGAAGTAATGCATCATTCCTAGGTCCTTCATATCAAATTTGGAAGCCAACTCTCTCTTACATTGAAGAATAAGAGGGTCTGCACCTGTCAGAAAGAGATCGTCCACATAGAGCACCAAGATGAGAGGCCTATCATTCTCAACCTTAAAGTAAAGGTTCAGATCAACTTCACTTCTTGTAAATCCTAGCTTCATTAGATAGCTATCGATCCTCTCATACCAAGCCCGGAGTGCTTGCTTCAACCCATAGAGGGCTTTCTTCAACCTACATACATGTGTCTGACGATCTTGAACTTCAAACCTCTCAGGTTGTTCCACATAGACTTCCTCCTTAAGTGAACCATGCAAGAAGGCAGTCTTGACATCCATCTGGTGTATATTCAATCGTTGCGAGGTAGCAAGGGCTATAATCGAATAGATGGTGGTGTAGTGAGCAACAGGTGAAAATATCTCATCATAATCTACACCTTCCCTTGGATAGAAGCCTTGAGCAACGAATCTAGCCTTGAACTTCTTAGCACTTCCATCAGCACCATGCTTGATCTTGTAGAGCCATTTAGAGGTGACAACAAATTTATCTTGGGGTCTAGGGACCACATCCTAGACATCATTCTTCATAATTGACTCGTACTCTTCGTTCATAGCATCCTTCCATACTTGTTTCTTCACAGCTTCTTCGAATGAGCAAGGTTCAAATTGAATAATGGTGCTCATAGCAGTTAAGTACCCTTGGTACCTATTAGGCTTCTTGCCTTCACGAAATGTCCCCCTCGGTGCAACATGTCTCTCATCATCTTTGAGATTTTTCCTTAGCCATGAGGGTCTCCTTTTGGAGGAGGAGGGCTCATGAGGAGGAGGATCAATGGGATCGATCAGTTCTTCAACATCGGGCATTGGCTCATCCTGTGAATCTCCCTGATTTCTTGCATCTGCTTGTTTGTCCTTCCTTGGAATAGGAAGGTTGCTAATCTTCCTTAGGGCAGCATCCTCATCGAAGGTGACATCATGACTCAACTCTACTTCTCTTTGACCAAGCACATAGATTCTACATGCTTTCGACGTTTCACTATAGCCCACAAAAGTTTCTTTCTTCCTAGATGCCTCCAATTTACTTCTCTTTTGTTTCGGCACATGAAAGTATATGGGACTACCAAAAATTCTAAAATGAGAAACATTAGGTTTCTTACCAGTGAAAACTTCTTTGGGAGTTTTGGAGTCCAATTCTTGATGAGGGCATCGATTTTGAATGTACACAACAGTGTAAGTAGCTTCTCCTCATAGGAACTTTGAAAGTCCTTGATCATGGAGCATGGCACAAGTGGCTTCTATAATGGAATGATTTTTCCTTTCAACAACACCATTTTGCTCAAGAGTATATGCAGTAGTCGTATCCCTCTTAATGCTATCTTCCCTGCTATAGTCATTGTATTCATTTGACTCATACTTGGTTCCATTATCGGTCCTCAATATCTTGATTTTCTTCCCTATTTGATTTTCCACCAAGGTTTTGAAGGCATGGAACCATGAGAATATTTCGTCCTTCCTCTTCAAGAAATATATCCGAGTTTCGCGAGAGAAGTCATCGACAAAGACAACATAATATAAATATCCTCCTAATGATGTCACTGGCAACATACCAGATAGATCAGAATGAACCAAGTGCAAAATGTCTGTGGTCTTGCTATCACTTGAGGGGAATGGTCCCCTTGTATGTTTTCCCTCGGCACATCCCTAACATACACCTTCATGCTCTATTTTGAATTCGGGCATACCTATAACCATCTTCCTTGCATCGAGTAGAGCCTTATAGTGAAGATGAGAAAACTATGGAAATTCCTGAATCTAACACATCGGAAACCCCTACTGCAATATCTATTTTATTATCTCCTACTTGTTATTTACATTAACAAGTTATTTAATAATATAAACATCGAAATAAACACAATTGCAACTTTCACAAACATACAGATCAACAACTGAAATAAACTGAGACAACACAAGGGACACCGTTATTTTTGGACAATCGTCCCTGGAAAAATCCAATGCGGAAAAAATGGTGTAACATATAGAGGGTTTTATTATTAAGCAGATTTTGAATACAACTAGGGTGTCAGAAATGGCTCACCCTTCAGAGAATATCCTTGGAAGCAATACCTCTATCCAGAGACAGATATTCTGGTTGATCAGCAACTGGATGAACGATCCCACAACAACTCTGATTATTCCTTGTGCTGGACAACAAAAGTTGCTCCATGCACTCTCTGGAATTGCGTCACCCTCTTAGGGACTGCGTCACCCTCTTTGGCTCTGCGTCATCCAATCAGCTCTTAGTTTGTCCCACTGGATCACCTCAGCGCATCCTATGAAGCCCTCTGCGTCAACTATGTTAGCCTCTACGGCCTTTGCGTCAGCTCCTTTGGCCCTTTGCATCCTCTGTGCTGGCCTCCTTAGCCTCTGCATCAATCCTTGTTGCCTCTGCGTTAGCCTTCCTAGGCTTTGTGCTGCCTCTTTCGACACTCTGTTACCTCTCTGATATGTATTCCTCGGCCTCTTGCCGAGCTTCCCCTCACTGCAACTGATCACTTGTTTGATTTCCTCAGCAAACCTCGCCCCATGAAATCGAACTCATTGATCTCTCTTGGTGTCTTGGTGTGTCTCCAACTGACCCTCAAGTCTCCTCTTATAATTTTCCTGTTAATGATTCAACGGTCAAGATTAAGTCCCTAATCAACGGCTAAGATTAGATCTGGCTTGATCCTCGTTATTTATAACTTTTTCACCCATATTATATTAATACACATTAATATTTTACTTTAACTAAGTTTAGACTTATGGTCTTATTAAAAATATTAATTATTTTTATATCTCTCCATCTGGGTGGAATCTTCCCAAACGATTTCTGGGTCTTAGAGATATCACTTGTCTTAACCTCTCCACCAATTTTCATGGCTAGAGCACATTTGATGCTACCAAAAATGAACACAAACCTCTGGTGCCATAGTTCAAATTGAAGAGATGTGTCGCAAGACATGGCTCCTAGTGGACTTCCTCCAACTTGATATAAATTGTCAACCTTGAATCCAAGAGTAAATGCTTCTTTGAAATTTCTTTTCCACACATGTACCTTTCCATCGATGAATGCCACCTTGAATCTTTTGTTTTCCATCGCTGAGATAGACACTTTATTCTTCTTTAGATTAGGTACATATAGTACTTCTTGAAGATGAACAATGTTACCTTGATTCAATTGAAGGGTAATAGTCCCAACTCCCATCACGGGATAGGTGGCATTGTGTCCAAGGATAATTTCCAAATTTGCATCCTTCTCTATCAGATTTGAAAGAGCTCCCTTGTACCTGGTGAAGTGCCTTGAGGCACCACTATCAATCAACCAATTTCCCAAAGTATTTGGAGGAGAGGCAGTAGAGAGGGTATATATAAGATAAAATTCCTTTTGCTTAGAATTTACAACATTAGACTCATCATACCTAGAGTTTCTTGTTCTTTCAAAAGCTCGATCATTTCCAAGTTGAGGAGCAGAAGCATTCCTTTTCCCTTTGTTCTTGAACCTGCCATTCCTTTGATTGTTGTTGTTGCCCCTGGAATGATTGTGATCATCATCATGAGATGTGTCCCTTCTATTTGGACACTCCCATAGTGACCAAACTTGCAAATGAAGCATCTTCCCTTCCTTCCATTTTTGAATCCCAGTCTTCCTTGACTTTGCTTCTTTGAACTTGCATTGTTCTTCCTCTTGGCATGAGCGGAGAATGCGGTAGGATTATTCCTATTCGAAGGCATCTCCGATTCCATCATCCTTGTTTCTTCTTGAGAACATCTAGTCAACAATTCTTCAAAACCTGGAACCCTGTCGTTATTGAGAATAGTAGTGTTGAACACATGCCATTCAGGAGAAAGACCTCCAAGGGCAATGAGAGTGAGCTCCCTATCAACAATAGCTTCACCAATTGAAAGAAGATCATTTTCGATCTTGGTAATCCTTATGAAGTAGGATTGAATATCCTCACCTTTTCCCTTCTTTATATCCTTCAGCTTGTTCTTGAAGAAACGAATTTGATTTGCATTTCTTATGAATAGAATCCCTCATGATCTTCTTGGCTTTGACTTCACCCTTCTTGTACTTTGTCTTAGCAACAACTAGTGCATTTGAAGGAGGTTCCAGAATCTTTCCCTGCACATAATCCATGACATCTTTCTCTTATAAAGTCAAATCAAGAGGCATCTTCCATGCATGATAATCAGACTTATCATGAAGCTTATCATCAAACTTGAAGAAGGATGTGTAGGCCATTGAGACTTGTCCTTGATCAGTGATAGCTCCTCTTAGTGATTGCTCTTCACTCTTGCTTGGGCTTTGTCTTCACCTCAGCTCTGATACCATGTCAATTTTAGGATAACAATGGTATGTTCTATGCGTAGAGAAATTTTACTTCAATTCTCTTTATTAGCCCGATATCATATCCAGTATAGCAATCACATCAACATGATAGTAAAATGCAGATAGAACATGAACAATAACAGTAGAAGACAAGCCAACACAAGAGGACACAAGATATGACACTAACCAGGGACAAACCCCAATGTGGGGAAACCCTTGATCAATTCTTCTTATAATTCTTAAAAAGTTCAGCACAGAGATAGAGTACAATTTACAATATACACTTGCCCAAATGGATCAGTCAAAACAATAGAAACAGAAAGCCCTAACCAGAAAGTCAACGTTGGTTAACAGGGCTGAAATTGACTTCCAAAACAGTTCGGTCAACCTTGGTCAACTCGGCCTCCAACAACGAGATAATGCAGCCCAAAATAGTTCGAAAATAACTAGTCAAATATGGTCAACAAAAGTCAACGCAACAACTTGAATTAGGAAAGTCAACGCTGGTCAATGCAAGGGTCAAATTGCCTCAGTGTTTGTGCCCAGAACAACGGCCTGCCCAAACAAGACTCTTCCTCAAAAAATTGAAGTCAAATAGGGTCAACGTTGGTCAAAATCAACTTCTTGAAATTTCGGCCTCCTAAAATTTTAGTCAAATCTGGTCAACGTAACAACTAGAAAAGACATTCTTCCTTTCGCATGTGTGGAGAGAGAGGCCCAAAAATTCGTACCCAATCAAGATGAGAGAGAAAGATGAATGAGATGAGATGCCAAAATGAGGAGGAGGCACGTTTTATTTCTATGCAACGTTGAATGCTGGAGGAGGCTAATTTGATGGTTGGCCGACCTTGACAATTTGTCCATAATCAAAATAAATTCATAACTTCATTTCTACATGTCAGAATGGGATGATCTTTAGATCAATCCTACACCTCTCAGAAAGAGGAATCCAAGAAAATATCCGCTACCTCATAAGAGTTGCCCAAAATGATGTTTGGTTGTAATTTCCAAATTTAACAAAACTGAATGCCAGAAAATGGGAATTCTACAGAGAAAGTACTGGCAAAAAAATTTGCGAGGAAATTTTGCTCACCCCATGTTGCGGAGGTAAATCCCCTCTGCGGACAAAGGTGGATCCCACTAGCCCCACAGGGGTCTAGCAACAATCAATCACGCTGCATGCAAATTCCTAACTATACAATTTAAAAATTCGATCTGGGAGACCAACCTGGGATCCAACACTTGTTTGTTGTGGGAGAAGTGTCGCTCCTGTCCTCTAGCTTTGGCAGGTCGCTATCCATGCATAGACACCTGCACAAATGAAGAACAACCCACAAACAAGCATACAATCCAAAATCGTACAGCTATATAACAGTCAAGCAAGATATAATCCACATATTACCAGTAGAACACATGAATGGAACCATAATAACAGTCGCTTATCATTAAGTAGAAATGAGAGAAGAAATTACAACCACTTAAGGCTTGACGCTGTAAAACTCCTCTAGCTGGGTGGGCAGTCAGTCTGACACGTCTTGCAAAGTCACCTTCTCTCTCCACAATCCGGCAGCATAACCTTTCTTTCAACTCTTAGCTCAAAAATATCTCTTCCTCACTAGCTCGTTCACTCTTTTGCTTTAGCCTCCAAAAACTCTAGCCTGTTCATTATGGGGAGACAGGCTTTTATAGATAAAGGGAGAGGAGATATGCATTGTATGTGGACACATTCTGAGTTTTGGTAATGTCTCATAATAGCCATTGCCTTGGATAGAAAAGCCGAGGCCCGGCTGCTTTTATGGGCTTTTTCCTTCAGGGAACTGAGTGAGTCACAGGGGAAAAAGCATTCTAGCATGCGCTGGCCAAAAATCATGCCCAAATTGTGTGGCGCGGGCCGTGCTCTGGGACAGAGCGCCTATGGGCGCGCCCTCTTTGTAAGGACTGATCCATTGGCGCGGGGGTAATATACTGTGTACCCGCGCTAATGGGGAAAAGGCATTTTCCAAGGCTAATCTTCAGAAGGTGTCTTCAGGGTTATTGAACTTCATACTCAGGAGGCCTCAATGCAAGTGTTTTCAAGTTATGTCACTGGTCACAGGTCCGTAAATGTGTCCTCCAATGTGTGACAGTGGGGGTGCGACAAGGACGGTGACCGACGGTGACAAATTACTGCGTAACAGATGCCCCTAAAGCATGAGCCTTGAGAAAGAGAGAGAGGTGAAGTGCTTTACAAGATCATATCGAACTGCCGCCGAGAACCTGCATAGAGAGATACAGTATGATAGTTCAAATACATGATGTATGCGGAATGGGCGCAGCCATCCATTGACAGAGTACATAAAAATCAAGATCCGTAGTATGGACGCAGCCATCTGGTTGGGATCGATGAATAGACTCCGGTATGGTCGCAGCCATCCAGTGAAAGAGTCATGTATCAAAATCACGCCTGGATTACAACAGACACAATCCAGGGTCTTGCGCTCCATCTCGACCCGAACACAAGTACAAGTCCAAGCATGTGAAACTGTAAGCTGAAGTCGAACACGCTTGGACATCGTCTGATTACCAGTCAATAATGAAAACTGTTAACAGACGCGAGAGGTACCACCAATAATGACAATGGCCCTCAAGGTACTACAGGTACAGTCTACGGCATGTGAATGTATGAGCCGATGTCGAACACCCGTAGAGTTATTCGATCGGAGGCCAATGATGAAAACCTCACGTCGAATACGAAGAACCTACCATTAAGGCATGAAAGCTCCAAGGTATCGGAAGGGAGTCTCTAGGCCACTTTCCTGGATAATGCGCTGAAGTCGACAGGAAGTGGTCTTTGTCGAAGGTGGGCCATAATGTTTCCCACATCATCGACGCGAGACGGGAAGATGCAATGTTGTGAAATGAGAGTCATGAACTATGAAGCGGAGGCGGTTTTTTCTTCTTTGCAGAGGTGGACTTCTCTTGAACATATTGACGGCACGACAGCGAAGTTGGCAGTATTTTGACATCATTAGATCAGAGGTCACGATGACAAGGCAATGAGCAGATGAGAGGCCAAAAAGGATCACCCAAACCCACGGAGGCAAGTGAAAAGCCAAATCAGATATCCCCACCCTGACGCGAGAGCAGAGGAGTGCCATGTTCAAGAGCGACATACTGCCGACGCGACTTATGATTATGGTTCCAAAATTTTTCCCCTGCCATTTCTGGTGAGTACCCCGATTATTTTTTAACAAGCTCGAGGGGGATAGCATATGCTTGCAGTATAAGTTTGACCTTCGGTCGAATCCAACCTAGTATGATTTAATGAGCCCTAGGGAGGAGAGGCTCGAATCTCATCACGGTGACGAGTCCAATGTCGTCAGGTTTTAACGAGTCCGACATAGGTAAAACTTGGAGTCTTTTTCATGTTTAGAGAGTCTGAAAAAAACACAGAAAAGGAAACTCTAATCCATTGTCGTCAGGGTTTAACGAGTCCGACATAGGTGAAACTCGGAGTCTTTTTCATGTTTAGGGAGTTTGAAAAAGACACGGAAAAGGAAACTCCAGAGGTCCTTTTTCGTACAGTTTGTGTCTCTCGGGTCTGAAAAAGTTTAAAATGATACCCGAAAGAACCGCCCGACCGTTACGATCGAGGAGTACTTTTCATGAGTAGTGACTCTGATCTGAAAAAGTAAAAAAGGGATCAGAATCACATCGTTTCGCAACCGTTAACGAGTTTGAAACGACAACAACCCGGTAATCTTTTAGTGTTTAAACATTCTATAAAAGAACTTAAAAACGACCGCCTCTTGGTAACTGTTTAACGAGTCAAAGAGGGACAACTCGGCAATCTTTTCCGCTTTAAGGTCAGGAAAAGAGCTGAAAGCGGACCGTTAAGTAACATTTTCTTATGTTTATTCCTAGCTGGATCTTTCTTCACGTGGTGCTGTGTTTTATATGCTATGCGACTGTTTGACACATATGTGAGCTAATGTATCTAGTGCATAACAAACGACCCGACGGAATGTATACATACGCAAATGTTTTATTATATTTTATTTTTTAAAAGCTTGAAAACACACATGAAAATCACGTATGC
>APFE030158861.1:74166-90226 GCA_000404065.3 Pinus taeda
ACAAAACACAACAACCTAACAAGGCAAAAGAAAAACATGATTTTCATGCAACCATGTAAGCTGAGTTCTCACGAAAACAAGGAAAAATGAGTGGGCTACAAGCGAGATATTTGCAACATGAAGTGCAAAAGCTGATATAACCACTAGGAGAAGATAAAAACTGATGATAACAGAACTGGGTATATAAATCGTCAATCCCACGGGAGGTTTGATAACACAACAAGAACGAAATGTGAAATCGGAAAGCAATGGCAAACAACCGAAGGACGAGACACTACCAGCCAGTTACCAATTTAACATACTTTTAGAAGGCATACACAGGGCAAAAACCAGATCTAAGCAACAGAGGCTGACCAACAGGCTTATAAACAGATCTGACCAGTGTGGCGCGGCTGTGGGCCTGCAACTCGCGCTAAACAGAGTGTAGCGCGAGTTGTCCGAAAGCAGATCGCGCCCAGTAGCGCGATTGTTCAGAGGAAGCGCGCTGGCGCGAGCTTGCTAGATAAAAAAAAAGAAAAAGGGACTAAACAGAGCCAGTGAATGAAGGATAGCAAGAGCAGTAGGCAGAGAAATTGTTCAGACAAGGAAATGACAGTAAAAAGACATGCAAAGCAAGACCTATACCATCTAGTTTGTAAATCAACCCGGAGATGGACTGAAGGGGCGTTGATCTACTTCACTTCCGCATGGCGGAAGTGTTTCGAAGGCTGCCTGGCCGCTCTTCAGGCTCCGTCCTTTATTTACAAAATCAGACAATATAGCTCAAACAATCAATAGACAAACTCCCCAGCGGAGTCGCCAATTTGTTGCGGAGGTAAATCCCCTCTGCGGACAGAGGTGGATCCCACTAGCCCCACAGGGGTCTAGCAACAATCAATCACGCTGCATGCAAGTTCCTAACTATACAATTTAAAAAGTCGATCTGGGAGACCAACCTGGGATCCAACGCTTGTTTGTTGTGGGAGAAGTGTCGCTCCTGTCCTCTAGCTCTGGCAGGTCGCTATCCATGCATAGACACCTGCACAAATGAAGAACAACCCACAAACAAGCATACAATCCAAAATCGTACAGCTATATAACAGTCAAGTAAGATATAATCCACATATTACCAGTAGAACACATGAATGGAACCATAATAACAGTCGCTTATCATTAAGTAGAAATGAGAGAAGAAATTACAACCACTTAAGGCTTGACGCTGTAAAACTCCTCTAGCTGGGTGGGCAGTCAGTCTGACACGTCTTCCAAAGTCACTTTCTCTCTCCACAATCCGGCAGCATAACCTTTCTTTCAACTCTTAGCTCAAAAATATCTCTTCCTCACTAGCTCGTTCACTCTTTTCTTTAGCCTCCAAAAACTAGCCTGTTCATTATGGGGAGACAGGCTTTTATAGATAAAGGGAGAGGAGATATGCATTGTATGTGGACACATTCTGAGTTTTGGTAATGTCTCATAATAGCCATTGCCTTGGATAGAAAAGCCGAAGCCCGGCTACTTTTATGGGCTTTTTCCTTCAGGGAACTGAGTGAGTCGCAGGGGAAAAAGCATTCTAGCATGCGCTGGCCAAAATCATGCCCAAATTGTGTGGCGCGGGCCGTGCTCTGGGACAGAGTGCTTATGGGCCGCCCTCTTTGTAAGGGACTGAGCCATTGGCGCGGGGTAATGACTGTGGGCCCGCGCTAATGGGAAAAAAGGCATTTTCCAAGGTTAATCTTCAGAGGGTGTCTTCAGGGTTATTGAACTTCATACTCAGGAGGCCTCAATGCAAGTGTTTTCAAGTTATGTCACTGGTCACAGGTCCGTAAATGTGTCCTCCAATGTGTGACAGTGGGGGTGCGACAAGGACGGTGACCAACGATGACAAATTACTGCGTAACACCCCACGAGCAATATGGCATTGAAACTGGCCCTAGAAACCCCTCCATTAAATGCCTTGCATCACCCTCTGTGCATGCACAAATTTGTACTACCTGGATCTCTCTTTGAGTTGCCTCTCTAGTCTGCCACTGACTCTGGAAGTGTCTCTCCCAGCTTCTGCGAATTTTTCCTACTTCTAGAACTACGAAACGATATCTTGAATCTACAAATCGAATTGCCTCCTAGAGGCTATTGCGCGGCCTCTTTGTGGCTATCTTTGCTTCTCTACAAGTTACCCTCCGGAACTGGAAATTCTTCCTCCAAAGACCGTTGACCTCTCTTGCCACGTGCAACTCACCCACTGGCTCGATATCCACTACTAAATCACTCCATCTACTAGGAATTTGAGCTACCTAGGTCAATGCATATCTACATTGCTATGTCCTTCGTCTACCCATGAACCACTTCTTATAATCTCTAGTTGGGACTCCAATGCCAAGATTGAAACTTAATGGATCGCTGATATCATCTCTGAGTCGATCCGTTTCAGTTCCTAGATAATTCACACCTTTCTCACTTAATTACTATTAATTAACCAATTTTCTTAAGTTAGACTTAGGAAAAAATTTAAATGATAGTCAATTAATTTAATTCATCTATCTCTAGGTGGAATTTCCAGGAAACAATTTCATGGTTTTGTAGAACTCCTGCATTTTATCCTCTCCACGAAGTTTTGAGATTAGAACACTTCTGATGCTATAAAAACTAACAGTTCTCATAAAGATAGTCCCACCACACCATTCACCTGATACACAACTTAATGTTTAGAATTGGTCTGAACATTTATAGGATGATCATGGCGGGGCACATTTTCTCCAAGCTCTATGTTATAACCCTTCATTTAATGGTATCAGATTAGTTTGAGAGACATCACTTGAGGGCTAGAAGGGAGGCAGGTTTTTGTCTTGTGCATGAGATTATTGACCATATTTTCATCCTTAAGGCCATCATTAAGGAGGTGAGACACCACTCTTTGAAAGTCTCTTACTGCTCTATAGACTTTCTGAAAGCTTTTGACTTAGTTCCAAGGATGACCTCTTTAGATTGCTTCATGACATTGGCATATCAGAGACCCTTATCACTAGTCTCATGCGCTTGCACGAGTTCATGGATGTCTTCTTTTGTATACATATTATGGCAAAATATAACACCCTAGTACTGGCTATACCAAATCTCTAGAAAGAATGGGATCCATTACCACTGCAACTTTAATAGTGAATTCCCTTGTTGTTTTGTGGGGAAATGTTGTCTCCACCAGGGAGGTTTCCTTGGACTAAGAGATTCTAGGTCAAATGGCTTGTCAAAGGAGCTTGAATTTTTTGTACAACCTAGAACAATCTTTAATAAAGTATGGATCTAGGTGGGATGAAGTAGCGAGGTTAAAGAATTGTTGGATCACGGTAGGCTTTGTAGAATGCTCAAATAGATTCCCAAACACATGTTATTCCAAATTTAATGATTTACAAAAAGTAAAATGATGGAGAATGGGGGACCAGTGCCTTGGTTCATTAATCAATTTCTAGGTATATGGAGTAAAAAAATAAGCAAGTCATTTGTTGAAGACCTTGGATGGAGTGGGAGAGAGAGAAAGATAACTTCTCATTCTTAACCCTAGTGACCTTCCCAACTAGGGGACTTAAGGTCAAGGAATGCTAAAGATAGTTTCCTTGATGGATATTTTGAGACAAATTTTGCATAGCCAAAAATAAGAGGTCATAAAAAGATCTTTCAATTTTTAATATGGCACATGACAGACCCATATTTCAGTAATTTCATGCAAAATTGAAGATAATACTCACAATAAAACATAAATATTCATTCAAGCATCACTTCATCAATCCGAACAAAAGTTCCTTTATTCAAAATATATCTTCCCCAAGACAAATCGTCTTGCTTGAAATATCCAAAGCCAAAACTTAGAAGCAAAATTTCAGAAATTTCAAATTGCTATGGGATTTCTCCCCCAAAGCTTCATGAAAATATGAGAGAAATTGCACCTCTATTTATAGAAGAGGCGTTGAACTTCCCTCATAACAAGATAACAATTTTCTGAGTTAAAATCCCCTAAATTAGCCTAAGCCCAAAACCCTATCTACAAATTAATTAATTTAAGATATTACAAACTGGGGCTTTCAAAGCCACATGCACAAAATCTATGGGCAGAAGCCCCCAAAAGATGGCCCTTCTAGTTAAATGAAAGGAAAGAGAGTGGCTCTGGTGCAACATCCAGCCTCCAAAGGCCCTTCAACAACACACCTTATTCCACAAGCTTTTAAACCTGTGATCCATCACATCTTAGTCACCTTTAAGCATGGGTGCAGAATCCCACCAATGCCCAAAACATCATCCAAGATGGGTTATATTGTGGTGCAAGCAACCATCTTCAAATTGGGCACCTTTTCATGGTACAAAGCTGATCTTCAATATGGGTTTTCCATCCTTAAAGCCTCTTGAAAGGTCACTCAAAGCACATAGAGGTCCATCAACCTCCCAAATTGTGTCCAACAAGATAACCCATAGCCCCTTTCAAAATGGATATGTTGGCTCCAAGACTGCATGTGTCTTCCACTTTGCTACCCAAAGCGATTCTAAATTTGCATACAACCTGTTACCCCCCAAACTAGCAAGGGACCTAAACGGGATCCCTAAAGGGCAATTACCAGGCCAAGGGAAACAAATGGAGACTTAGCCCACTGTCACCTCGGCTAAGGCTTCCTACTATTTATGGACTTCCACTGATGGGAGGAGATCCAATATATTATGGAGTCACTAATGAAGGAGAAATCAATGAGTGGATGTGGAGTGACCCAAATGATTCCCTTTCTAGAAGAGGTTGAAGGATAGAGCTTGCTTCCTTTCTAAGGAAGGTACAATGTATCTAGGAGAGGAATGAGAGGATTTGAGGGTTAGGTTTAGGGGATATGAGTCGTGAAAGAATTTCCCAATCTCTAAAATCCTTATTGAAATTGGTATTCCAAATGGTTCTTGAAGAATTATCTTTTCAAAGGAATGGGACCACACAGGACTAGGTGGACCTAATCTAAGATAGGAGGAAAGAATATGGAAACCAATGATGTTCTTACCCTAGACAAGGTGGGGGAAGGATCAAAGGTGTTGAATTGATCTTATGAGGCACTAGCCTCGAGGATGCTAGGACAAAGTTTGATCTCAGAGCTAGGGCTTTGAGTTTCTCACAACTCCACTGCTGGAATGGCTTCAAATTTGGGGAAGGTCTTGAGGAGACAACATCGTAGGAGAGGCTAGGAGATCAAACTTTTTGGAGGGATAGGTTTCCAGGAAAATGATGCCCTAGGTGACCCACTTTGGCTAGACCTAGGAAAAGGTGAAAGGGTATGATTTTAGGTGACCACCTTTTGGTATATCAGTGCCTTAGTCTTGGGAAAATGGAATCTATGATGAATGTGAGTGAGGAGCTTTGATTCCAAGTCAAGGAGGCCTCAATGCTACTTTGCTAGCCTTCTAGGTTAAAGTGAAGCAGTTTTGCAGCTTCTATACTTCGAGGTGCAAAAGGTGATGGATTATCAAGATAAATTCATGGATAGAATTACCCCTAGGAGATTTCATTCACATTACATGGCCCATACATTGAGAGATGCTATATAGAGACAAAATTCCACAATTTAAGTAGTAAATGCAAGCAACAGTTAGCCCTAAAAATAGTGAAAATCCCAATCCAATGTATATGACAAAGTAAAACAAGAAGATCATTAAAAGCATGTACTTACATGTAATAGAACATATCCAACCATCCACATTTTGAAAATAGAGAAGCTCCAAGACAAGATAAACCAAATCCACACATCAAAATTCATCCATAAAGCTCCAATAATCCTCTAAGAAAAAGTGCAAAATTCTCAAGAGAGAAAAGAGATCTAATCCAAAGTGATGATGAGAAAATGAACTCATATCACTTGTATTTATACACAAATTAGGAGTTTGAATTAGCCTTCGTGGCCTACATAAGCCCTAAAAATAAAATAATGTTCTAATAATTCAACTTTCAGTGACAAGCCCACCAAACTAGCTCATAAATGAAAGAATACACCTCTCAAGAGGTCAAATAATAATCTATATGTGTCGTAGGGCCCTCTAAGAGGCCTAATGAGGTCCATGGATGCCATAATGAAGAGTAGGACCTTTAAAAGCAGTGGACATGTGGGGGCACACAAGTGTCCTCATAGGTCCCCAAACAAATTGAAGATGCATGTAGATCACTTGCAAGGGCTAGGATGATGGTGTAGGTGATGCCATATCATTGTGCAAATCCTGGATCATTTGCCAAGTGTATGGTGCAAATCTAGGGCCAACTGGGCATGATGGATTGGGTGCATCTTCCTTATCCAATAAGTAAACCACGAGCAATCTTTGAATGGCTGTGGGGATCCATGAAGTGTTATTTGCTATTGTGGAGGCCCATGGATCTCAACGCACACCTTACATGTACCAATGTGGCCCTCTGGAGGATTAAGAACCTGTATAGGGAGACCAAACCCAAGATGGAGATCATTTGCAATCCTACATAAGATCCAATGCATCCCCTAGCCTTCCAGTACAACAAGTCGTTAGAGAAATAGAGTAAATGAGATTACCAATCATGGACCACAGGTGGAGACTTCATAATGGGCTGCCCTTCCATAATAGGCTTCGGGATGTGCCAATGTCACCTAAACTCCAAATGGGGTTAACCAAGAATCCTATTAGGTGGTTTCTGCTTCTAAAGGGGATAATATATTCAAGGTACATCCTTCAAAAGGTGGTGGCATGTGACAGATAAGTGAATGAAGTAGGGGATGAGAAGGATTAGCCCTAGGTCACATGCTGGGGTACAAGGGTAGCTAATAAGAGGTAAGCCCACACTTGGGTTTATAATGTATAGGAGGGGGAAATCGTGGTACATGAAATGCCTTGACCTTGATTTTTCCACCCTTATTTATATTTTTTTTTCCATTTTGTGATTTCTTTGATTAAATGCTCGGGGCTCAAGGGCTAAGAGCATGATGTATAAGATATAATACTGAATAACCCCTTTAAAGGTAGGGCGGTTCATTTTCCACCAGGGGTTGGAACTATCATGGATTCCTATATGATGAAGGAGGTTCAAAGAACTTGTAGAAACTAGGGTGATGCCCATGATGATGGGGTAGAGCTCATGTATTGTCTTTTGCCCACGTGATAAATGTGTTTGTCTTGGTCATATTTTGCATTTTGTGGTACAATTTCCTATTGAATGTAGCCAAATATGCTTTTATCTTTATTTTTAGTTGCATCAACCTTCGAGGTATATTTCTAGGCTTTCCCCAAGGCGAAGGCAAGGGAAAGGGGTGAGCTAACCCTATGTGGACCCAGTGGAGGAATGTGGACCCAGGTATGAGAAATGATGAATGGTGTAATAATGAGTGGAAAGGGGGTAATATAAGCGAATAAGAGAGCAAGACCTAGCAACCAAAATCAGTGTTCCTTGTGAAATACCATCCCTAAAGCCAAATGGTCAGTAAAAGAGATCCCACGGGTCTAGAATCTAAGGTTAATATCCAAAAGGGTTCTACAGGACGGGAGCACAAACCTATCCCATTCTTTCTGCTGAATCCCCCCATTAATCCATGCCCAGAAGTGTCCATGATAAGCAAACTACAATACTCAATTACGAAATGACAAGGCATACCTTTAGGTTCGGGAGGTCCACCTTCAAACATACAATCATGGCAGATGGGCGAGGGACCACATGGATGGCTTGAGCTGGCTAGGGGTTGCAAGGGTCCGCTGGCTGCTGGCTAAGGACCATCTTTGAGAAAAAAATTCTTCTAGGGATATCACCCACAAAATGGTGGGTAACACAGCCCAAAGGTCCTCTTCCAAGGTGGACAAGATCCCCAAACATATACTCTGTCATCACTTCCAATGTGGATATTCCTTCCAGCTAATCACACAAGTGACAACCCTCCTGTACCATCCCAATGTACGTCAGCAACTCCAACAGCCCCAAGGGCTCCTTTTTATTCACCAAACTTGTCTTAATTGAACCTTAAAAAGTGGACACACAACCCTGAAGCAAAACCCTGCTTCCATTGATCCCTCAAGTATACACCTCGAATCATCCATAAAAGGAAATCAAAACACTCTAAAATTCCCTAGAAAGGTGGATACGAGGGTCTTCAGAGTCCAAATCATGTTCAAAAAAAATTCAGACACCCATCACCATCCATAATGACATAGATCAACCCAAATAATGCTTCAAATTAGCTTCATTAATTCTGATATTAATATGTCTGCTTCAAAACAATGGAGGTCAACCTAGGGTTTCCACATATGGGTGGGTTCAATTCTCTTATTCAGTTTATTTTTAGCTCCAAATTTTCAAAGGTCAACCCTTCAATTAAGGCCAGCGCCAAGACTTGTATATATATTATATTATATATATATATATAAATATATATAATATATATATATATATATATATATATATATATATATACCAGAGACATTAATCCTCACTCAACTATCTTCTGGGCATTCTGCAATTTCAATTGTTCATTTAGACCGAATTTCTACAGGCTGGTCACACCTCAGGTCTGCTTTGAGTCCATATTAACTTAATCTGTTTTGAATCTAAGCCTGAGGTCTACTTCACACCAATTTCTAGTAATGACAGGTGCTCACTTGTAAGTCTATTCTGTGCACCTCCACAGGAGTCTGCCACTCCTTTTCACTCAACTCTCTAGATTGCTGCACATAACAAACATTGTACCTCTCTCATCCTAGAGATCCTCACCTAGATTAGTCATTTTGTACATAGGTATGCTGGTAAATCTATTGACTTGCTGCAAAACATAATCAGAGTTGATATCTTCCAGTGAATCATCATTCAACATCTCCATAAATAAAAAGTTTGGTGAGTAAATGTAAATGGCCTCTGTAGTCCCGAGATAGGATTGAAAATAACAATTTTGTTTCAGGTTCACTATTACTAGCATCAACATTATACAAAAGAAATTGTGTTCCTTCAGCCTTATCGATATTTCATTGCATGTGACATTCTCACCCAGAAAAGGGAAAGAAAACTTCAATTTGGGACTCCTGTAGCATCCTTATAAGGTGGCAACCTTGATCCCAGAGATTAAGACTGTCACCACATTCCTCAATTTAAATTGTTTCATGAGAGCTGGCAGATCTATATTGTAACAAACTTGGAAGTCTATTCTGTGCACCTCCACAGGAGTCTTCCACTCCTTTTCACTCAACTCTTCTGATTGCTGCACATAACAAACATTGTACCTCTCTCATCCTAGAGATCCTCACCTAGATTAGTCATTTTGTACATAGGTATGCTGGTAAATCTATTGAATTGCTGCAAAACATAATCAGAGTTGATATCTTCCAGTGAATCATCATTCAACATCTCCATAAATAAAAATTTTGGTGAGTAAATGTAAATGGCCTCTGTAGTCCCGAGATAGGATTGAAAATAGCAAGTTTTTTTTAGGTTCACTTTACTAGCACCAACATTATACAAAAGAAATTGAGTTCCTTCAGCCTTATCGATATTTCGTTGCATGTGACATTCTCACCCGGATAAGGGAAAGATAACTTCAATTTGGGACTCCTGTAGCATCCTTATAAGGTGGCAACCTTGATCCCAGAGATTAAGACTGTCATCACACTCCTCGATTTAAATTGTTTCATCGGAGCTGGCAGATCTATATTGTAACAATATGATGCTAGGGTTTGAGGCTATAGGAAGCAAGGTTTTTCCACATTCCCACATGTCCAGAATGGTAGTGAAGAGGACCACAATACACTACAACAATCATACTTACCCTAAGGATTTCTCTCGGATTATCATAAATCTTTGAAGAATGCTTCAAAATTTTCCTTTGATAGTACCCAACCAAATGGTGGGTAACATCTGGCTCCAACTTTGGGGACAAGTGTTTTTCTTGGGGGAACTTGAAAGACTTAGAATTTCATTTTCATTCCAATATGTCTAAGGAAAAGTCAGTTACATAGTGTAACCACCTCATCATCTCCTCCTGTGTAGTGCCCCTTCCCTATGTGCTTTATCAATGTCCAAAGTAATGTACAAATTTCTTTGACCTTTATTCTCTTCAACAAATGATGTGAGAAACGAGTGCATGCATCTATTTTTTTCTTCATTAAAATCTAAAGAAATATATATTCATTAGCAATGGTACACAATGGATCAAAGAATCACAAAAGAATGTGGAACAAAAGTGATGGCCACTAACCATTGCCTTCATTCGTTTACAAGCATATGTCATCAATTGTCCTTTGCTCCAAACCCTTCAAATCTGACTTGGACCTATCTCTTAAACACATCATAAACTGATATATTAATATTTCACCACTTATATAATATTTCGAACTTAGTGACTATAAGAGATTCATGATGACTACTACTATATATCATTTCTATGCCAATATTTAATACTCATAATATTTTCATGATGAATTTTGAATATATTGCACATTATTTCTTGATGACAAAGCTTGTGGACATAGCATACATTTGTTATGAGGGATAGGTCAATGATGGAAAATATGGATGATAATGATAGAGTGCATGAATGATAATTGAAGTGGCTATTCATCACATTTTCCTAATTTTTTAATAAAATACAGAGCCTTATACAAGTTTTACCTCAAGTTTACCTTTTGGAATTGGTGGAGAAGAGAATACCATCTGATGGTTGATTTGGTGCTAATTTGGCTCAGGTACTCTGCTCTATCACTTTGACCTTGCTCCATAGAATATCGCCTTTTCATGTAGCAAACTTGTTTTTACAATTTATCTCAAATGATAAATCAGATTATCATGAAATTTTATGAGGTTGTTACCATTAATTTTATGCATTTTCTAACAAAAAATCTCAGCCAAAGGGTGCACAAATTCCGAGAAAACAAGAAATGGTTGTAGGTGACGACAACCTATTTATTAAAAACTATACACTATATTTTCTTGATTTTTTTTCGTATTTATTTACCCTACCATGATTCAATTACCCTCAAAATTTCAGGACCAACAGATGCATGGTTTGTAGGATACAATCAAATCAATTTTTTCCATGTTTCACCGTTCACACTATCCATTGTTGCAACAAGAAAACATATGCCACAAACTCATTTCAATGCCAATTTGAGTGCTTCAAAAGGGAATTAGTGTATTTTTACCTCTCTCACCATAATATGCCTTCAAAATCCATTTTTGATGAAGGCAAGGGGTTGTTGTGCAAAAATAACAAATTCTATCCTAAATTGTGCACAATGGTGAAAAATGAAATTCTACCTTAAAACGCTGCTGAAATGTGCTAGAAAATTGCTCTTTTTTTTAGTTATGCCCACATCTTAATCAATTTAACATACTATGAGAGAACCCTTAGTTTCATAATTTTTTATTTATACTCTATTTCTTTGTAACCTTTATGCAAATACTACTATGGAATAGGAAGCTATAACCAAAAAATAAGGCTACTACAATGATAGCTGTAGAAAATGTAACTTTTCATAACTATTACTGAAAATGTCAATTTTCGTAGCTATTTTTGTTCTTTTAAATTTTTTTTCTCTGAGTCTAAACCACTAATTTGGATTGTGTGCTACATGTTGAAGTAGAGACCATGAAATTTGATTGAGGATTGATCTAATTTTATTGATTTTCTAGAAAAGGAAATGAAGGAAGAAGGGTTGTAGTAGTGCCCTCATGTTGTTGTTGGATGACAAATTTTATTGGAACAAAAGACTAACATTTTGCTACAATAAACTTATAGAACCATAAAATAAGCTGCTGCAAGTTGTTGTTGTTGTTGATTTCATTAAACCCTATAGTCTTCATCAAAACAAAAATCCACGGTACAATTATTACCATACGAATGAATGTGCCGAAGTCGAGCATGGAAAGAAATCATTGGATTATTGATCACTAATGACAATCGTAAACCAATGTGAGACAAATCCCTATAATGTAAATGAGTGTCAAGGTACCTGAGTGCATCTTCATAGGGACAAATGAATGTGTTAAAGTTGAGTCACCTACAAGATCTGATAATTATGGACAGCTAATCACAGGCATTGGGTGAACAATTGTAAATAGTGTAAATAATTAATAAGAGAAAATAGAGAGTCACTCAACAGTCACTACCTCATGTATATAACTATGAACAACCCAAATGAATAACATAATCTCATTTGAGGAGTTACCTCCTGGCCAGACATGGTATCAGAGTCAACTCTATTTTTAGCATTCCTGCCCTAGTAACTCCCTTTCGTCTATTCTACCTATTCTGCCCATCTTCTGCATTCCTGCAGCCTAACACATCTTCCTTCTGCCAGCACAAATTCCTCAACCTCTCATCAAAGAACTGAACCTCTCTTTTTTGAATATGTTTCATCAAATGTGTTGAAAATTCGGCGATTTTGTTTCTAAGACGTTTAGAGGGAATAATGGAAACTTCCTCAACTATTTTCTTGTTAGTATGGAATTCAAGTGTCATACAAGAGTAGTACCTCTCTATTATCTGTCAAGAGGATTTCTTAACACTGTGTATGGTTGAGAGTGCGGGGAGGCACAACGAGTGGTGGAAATGCAGCCTCCACTTACATTTCTTCACTATATATCAGTGCTCCATACCTAATATCTCACTGTATATCAACGTCTCTCACATGCAGCCAGGCTTGCAACGTTTGTATACCTCCTTGCACTTCACAACATATTGTTTTGTGAGGCTGCTTGCAATGTTTCTCCTGCCAACGTATTACACAATGTTGGCTCTCTGCTACTTAACTCAGCCTCTCCACATATATACGGCCCTCCTTTGCACATATATCTGGCCCATACCACTCCACGCTGCCTGTAAACGCTGGCAACTCCAATAGGCTGGCAGTTTCTCCCTCGCATACACCTTGCTCCCTTACATACACTACTCCAGTACACTGCTCCCTCCCTCGCAAATCTCTGCTTGCAATGTTTCTCCCTGCCTGTTATATACACAGCTTCTGCTTGCAATGTTTCTCCCTGCCTCTGTGGCCATACCACTCTTGGGTTACATGCTCTCCTTTTCTCTCCTCTGCTCTTGATTCAGTCCCAACTTAATCAATTGAGTAGCCTAGACCATCTTAGAAAGGTCCCCCAAAGTCGCTAACAAAGACACTTGAAAGTGTTCATCCTGATGAGGTTGGAAAGACAAGAATTAGAAATTCAACCCGACAAAATGGAGGTGATGTCGATGACTCTGATTCACCTGTTGATATGGATGTTTCTTATGATTTTGAATTGAATTTGTCTACAGATTTTGAATCAACTTCCTTCAAAGAAGCTTCTTCTCATGATGAATGGAAATAAGCGATGCAAAAGGAGTATGATGCCTTGATAAAGAATGAAATTTGGAAGTTGGTTGATCCTCCATTGGGAACAAAACCAATTGGCTGCAAATGGGTTTACAAGCACAAGTATAAAGCTGATGGCTCACTTGACAAGCACAAATCCAAGCTTGTGGAAAAAGGTTTTGCATAGAGGGAAGGGGTTGATTATGATGAGGCTTTTGCCCCCACAACAAAATGGGCTACCATCCAGACACTCTTTGCCCTAGCAGCTCAGAACAATTGGAAAGTCCATCAAATGGATGTATAAAACTGCTTTCTTGAATGGAGATCTAAAAGAGAATGTTTTTATGTCCCAACCTAAAGGATTTGTTGTGAAAGGACATGAATATAAAGTATGAAAACTTGTGAAATCCTTGTATGGCCTCAAACAAACACTGCAAGCCTTGTATGAAAAACTAAATGAGAATCTTTTGAAACTCAATTTCAAACATTATGATCTTGATGATGCAATTTTGTTTGTCAAGAAAGTTGGCAAAATAATTGTATATCTTGTGGTATATGTAGATGATTTTTTGATGACAAGGAATAATGTGATCTACATTGCATCCATAAAGAAGGAATTAAGGAACGGTTTTGAAATGGATGATTTGGGCTATGTTCATTACTATCTTGCTATTGAAGTAACTCAATATCCGAAGTCCATATTCCTTTATCAAAATAAGCACATTGGAGATCTGTTGAATAGGCTTGTCATGGTTGAATTCAATCCTCTAACGACTTCAATGGAACAAAACTTGATGCTCACATCCATTGAAGGAAAATAATTTGAGGATGCAACAAAGTATAGACAACTTGTAGGAAGTCTTAACTACCTGACTACTACCAGACTAGACATTTTGTTTGTTGTTGGAATCCTCTCTAGGTTTATGCAAAAGCCTTGTGAGGGACATTGGTTTGCTGCAAAAAGAGTTCTAAAGTACTTGAAGGGAACTCAAGACTTTGGACTCAACTATACACAAGTGGGTGACTTCAGCTTGATTGGATACTATGATTCAAACTTCGATGAAGACAAAGAAACTGGGGTATCTACTTCTGGTTATGCTATGAGTCTTGGATCAGGAGTTGTCTCCTGGAGATCACACAAACAATTTGTTCCAACATATTCCACAACAGACGTAGAATATGTGATAGTAGCTGAGGCAATAAAAGAAATTGTGTAGCTCAGGAAAATTTTGGAAGATTTGCAGGTAAAACAAGTACATTCGACTCCACTCATGATTGACAATACCACCGCAATAAAGTTGGCCAAGAACCCAAAGTTCCATGATCGAATGAAGCACATCAATACAAAATATCATCTGATTTGACATCATGTTAAGGCCAAAACAATCCATCTTTGCCATTGTTCCACTAATGAGAAGATTGCAAACATCTTCACCAAAGCGCTTGGAAGAGAAAAGCTTGAATAATTCAGAACGATGCTTGGACTCACCAACATCCCTTTAGATTAAAGGGGGGAATGTTGACACCTAATCATAGGGATTGGTTGAAAAATTGTAAATAAACAATGTAAAATTTGAAACGAGAACTCATAATGTTACCCATTTTGTAGAGATAGCAAAAAAGTGACTCGATTTGGAAAAGGGGTGATGCAGAACACACATGTCATTTTTAGAGCATAGTTTTTGGCACTATAATTTTTTTTTATGTACATTGCGTTTAAGAATGGTAGTGTTTTTTATGCTGATTTAAAAAAGTGGTAATTCTACACCAGGCCCTTTTTCTAAAAGGCCTTTTTTTTTAATCATATATATATATATATATATTATTTATTATTATTTTTTTCTTCTAATTATGAAATGTAAATAATTATTTTGTAAATTTATTAATTTTGAGGTGGTCTTTTTCTTCATTATTTTTCTTGTTTTTATTTTAATTTTAATTTTTTTGTAGTGAGGTTTTTATTGTTTTGCATATTTAAAGAAAAAGGTCGATATTTTGAATTTTCGATATTCTACATATTTATACAACGTTAATTAATTTTTCAATCCACATGAAATAATTGTTTCTAAAAAACAATATTTTTTAACAATTGACATAAACATAACCATTTTAACATAAATATAACTAAAAAACTACACGTTTTGATAATTTTTTGTAATTTTTTGCTAGAGTTGACATGTCAAAATCACAATTTTTATAGGAAAATTTTAACTAAAAATGGTTAAATAATAGTTTTTTTATGAGCTTCATGTCAAAAAAAAAATAATCATTGTTTTTTTCAAAAAATAATGATTAACATAAAAATTAATGCGAAAATCACACAATACAAATATTGAACGCATAACAACCTTAATTGAGTGCTTATTCTTCTCATAAAATGTCAAAGTCAAAACATTACAAGAATAACTAATTAATAGTTACAAAAAATGAGCTTGATTTCCAAGCATAACTTAAACTTAATCAGCAATGTCACGTAATCCAAACTCTTCGTCCTCTAGAGTTTCATCATTTTCTTCTTCTACAATATTTTCTGCTTCCTTTTTCTCATTTTCATCTTCTAATGGATCTTTGATGTCTGCAAATCTCCCAATGTGGTGTTGCGGCGCCCACCCGCGCCACCACGGCAGCCTGCCCACCCCCACGGGGTGGTTGGGCGATTCTTGGAATCGCCCAGTCACCCTCGGGGGGCAGGTGGGTCACCGGGGTGGCACAGGGTGGGGCTACGATGCCCACCTCGCGCCACCCCGACGGCCTGCCCTCCCCCCGGGGTGGCTGGGCGATTCTC